>OY720450.1:13906548-13954048 GCA_963082715.1 Harpalus rubripes
TGCCAACGAATTTTGACTGAAAACTTGATGAAATTTGCTCTACTACAGCACATCCAACGACCAGAGAGCTAACCATTTGAGTGAGGTGCAAGGAACTTTCTGTATGGAATTTCTAGAAAATATATAGAACTGACGGGGAATAAAATAAAAAGTATTGCTGATAGACAATAGCTTTTTGTGTATTAAGAGCGCAAAATGAGACATTGTCGATTGAGAGGTTGTTGATACGCGACGCAGGAGCGCGGCATTCTCTCGAAATCGACAATGTCCATTTGCGCTCGAAACACACACAAGATTTTTTATACAGTCCCCCACCATAAAAAAAATAATAAAATGTCCACTTTGTAGTTATAGTATTACTCAACAGTTTTGCAGTGAAGATAGGAACGTATTCAAATATGACTTCAAGATATTGTTTTGGCTTTCATTTTTACAAAAATTTAATGCCAATTTTGTAATGAATATTATGTTTTTATAATTTATTTGTTTTAAGAACATTAAACTAGTGCAGTGGAAAAGTGGATGTCCACTAGGAGCGTTCACGCCAAACTTTTGCAGGTGGCAGCACAACTGTTCACACAATTTATTTTATATTTAATTTTAATTTATCATTCCCTTCCATTCTTCTTGAGCTATAGCTTAAATCTAATCTAAGCGTTTTATACTTTCGTTTTTGTAAATAAATGCCATATTTTATTTTCACAGCAGTGCGGCATTTTGTTTGGTTATGTAATATACCGACAGAGCAGTTATGTGTCAGATTGACTTGTGAAGGTGGTAAATGTATAACTACAGTATCATTAGTTCCTGACTAAACGTTTCTATTAAGAATGTAGACAAGTGACATTTCTCAACATTGTATAGTTCGAAATTTGGACAGCGAGCGTTTTTCTACTTTGTCGCGCATGAGCGGCAAAGTGACATTTTGCGTTGACAAAAGAGAGCGCAAATGGCTACTTTGTATACAGACTGTAGAAAAAAAATATTTTTGTATAATGAACGAGCATAATTTAAAGTTTTAAATCAAGCAGTTTTAAACAAAACATCTTGAAGGTGGTAACCACCGTCCTCTAAGCACTGATGCAATCGATTTCTGAAGTTCATTTTTACACGTTCCAACATTCGGGCTATTGCCTGTCGAATAAGATTCTTCAGCTAAAGCAGGGTAATGTTCCCATGACGGCTCATCTCGATTCAAAGTGACATCCCGCTCGTCGATCTAACACCATGTGATTTTTTATGGGCATATCTCAAAGCAGAGGTTTATAAACACCGCCCTACACCCCTTTTTCAACTGAAGAATCTTATTCGGCTGGAATAGCCTGAATGTTGGAACATGTAGAGATGAGCTTCAGAAATCGGTTGCAACTGTGCATAGAGAACGTGACGATTGGGCGACAGTAAAATGGGCGATAGCCAAGTGAGCGACGGATAATTAGACGGTAGAAACTGAATACGATTAGGCAGATACTTTTACACAAAAAAAAATAGTTAAAAGTGGCGCTAGATTAACATAACATAACCTACCGCACAATTTTATAATTCTACAAAAAATATACATAGTTATAAACAAAATTGTTCAAATTTTATGTTTTGGCCGTTGTAGGTCTATAGAAAACAATAAAACGGTGATTTTAATAAAAAATATGATAAACAGTCATAATAATTAATTTTCACTTTAGTTATCGGACAACTGTTTCGTATGAATTTCTTTGATGTTCAGCTTTTAGTAGTCATATGCATTGATTACATTTTTAAGTGACTAATTGTAGTTGTGATGACTCGAGTTCGGATCTGGTTAAATTCTATTATAATGATAATAATAATGATAATAATGGTTTATTTGCCCAACAGTTATACGCCATTAACAGGACAATATAAAGGAAACTATTAACGTGTTACATAATTCACATAAAATCAAGTTTTAAATTCAAACATACAGTAGAAATAATTAACAAAAAATATATATTAGCATGATGTAATAAGAATATTAAATATTACTTGTAATTAACAACTGCCTTAAACTATTATACGTCACATTGAAAAAGTCAAGAATATTACAGACTTCATTTGCATTAGTGCACATGATGTTTACTGGAGATCTAGTAAGCAGATTAGTTCTTGCAAAATTTATTAAGAAGGCTACACATGTACGAGTTGATAATCTCGGTACAAAAATATTAATGAGACTTAAAATAGTGGGACAGTCTATAATATTGTTGAGTAATTTATACAAAAACAAAATGGATATGTTTTTTCGGCGATGCAGTAGGGAGTGAAAGTTAAATCGCTGCAACAGAATAACATGGTCTATTCCCCTGGGTGGGTATTGGTTATCTTGTCTGTAACACATGTATTTTAGAAATCGTCTCTGTATTGATTCTAAATCATTAACATGACAGTTATATATGGGGTACCAAATTAGAGCACAGTATTCGAGTTTAGATAAAACAAAACTGCAATACAGTATGTTTAATAGCGTAATATCATTGAAACATTTTGTATTTCTGATTATAAAACCTAAAAATTTGTTACAAGATGTTATAACATATTCAGTATGATAATTGAATGATAAACTTGATTCAAAGTAGATACCTAGATCTTTTATTTTAGTAGTGCGCTCAAGAATATGGCTGTCTACACTGTATTCAAATATAATAGGATTTTTTTAACGATGGTATGAAACTACTTTACATTTGGACGGATTTAATTTCAAATTATTATTTGTACACCAGTTATTGAGTGTATTGATAGATAATTGTAAAGTATTGCAATCGTTTGAGGGTATTATAAACAAATTATTTCTCTGCAATAATAATAAATCATCATTATTAGAATCTGTAAATTTCAATATAAACTAACTTTTATTCTTTTAGGGCCGGTATTTTCATCTCCCGATAAAGTTCAGGATAAATATCGCATCGAAATAAAAGCATAAATGATGTAAATTATATTGAATGTCATATTTTGATGCGATATTGTTCATTTATCCGACAGATAAGTTATCCAGCACTTTCTCCGAAGATGGAAATATCGGCCCTTAAATGAATGATTTTTACCTCCCGCTACCCTTGGTAAGGGAGGTATAGGGATCGTGTTAAAAATCGAGTATCGAGATTTTGGTAAATAACCACGTTTTAAGGTCCCTATATACCAATTTTAACATTTTCACGATGATGTCTGTGTGTATGTGTGTGTGTATGTATGTGTGGATCCTCCACTCTAACTCAAATACTATCATTCAAAAAAATTTGAAACCTTGTATTTCGAACTTTTTCTGTAATGGAAAAAACTCATTAGATTTTGATGTAAATCGGATACCCGGAAATGGCACTTTACTAAAAGCTCAAAATAGTGTTTCTTCGAAAAATACCTTTAAATGTTATTTTTCGAGATTAATGTTATTATAAAAATCTGATGTGACCAGAACATAACCTCTCGCCAGATATTTTACCTGGTTGTACGCATAAAACAAAAAATATTTCTAAATACAAATACATATATTCATGTCTCACTACAAAATAATTCTCACATATATTTGCGAAATCTATGGGATATTTTAATATAAATTAAGTACAATACATACATTTTCTTTATATTCAATATCCTGAAATTTTCTTTTCCTGCTTTCCTTTTCTTTTTCTTTATATTCGTCATTTTTTCGCAAATTACTTTTATATTCATTTTTAAGTATATTCTTTTGCGTTGTTGACTTTTTTTTTCATAATCTTCATAATGATGTACAAATATTTTTGACAGTGGCATACAAATATTTTTGACAGTGACATTTATGTGTCAATTACAGACATTTGAATTTCTTGCCTTGAAGTAGTTTGATCTGAAATTTATTACATCAAATTATTTTAAATGCATTTCTTTATCTCTAAATCTATAGAAGATATAATAATGATTTATATTTATCGAATAAAGAATTTAACGTTCTTTAATATAAGTATTTACATAAATTTTCTATAAATAATATTTAGATGATTTTTTTCTTGTAAGTACTACTTCCGGTTTCCAATTGTTACCAAAACTTAATTAACTCTTCCCATTATTGTTAGATTGAGGAATCCGTAATTAAAAATGTCTTAAGTCTTATAGTATTTGAGAAATCGTGGATCCAACATCCACACATCCACACACACATCCACGCACACACACATACGGACATCATCGTAAAAATGTTATAATCGGATTCTAGGGACCTTAAAACGTGCTTATTCACTAAAATCTGGATATGCGATTTTTAGCATGAATACAATACCTCTTAGCGAGAGGTAAAAATTAAAGGTTATTACATTTTCTACAGACTTGCATTAATATTTTTTTATGGATAAATTTATAAAATTATCTATAATTTAAATCCCGGAGCTTACGCTTTAAACAAACAAAACTCCTTGGTTACGCAGTTATTCAAATCTATGTAACTGACAGATAAATATCACTGTCAAAGAACTAATCATTTCAAATTAATAATAGTAACGTTTTTAAAAGAAAAAATTAAATAGAACAATAGGAAAGGAAATCAATACAGTTTCCGGCATATGTAAATATGTAGGTATGTGTTTAAAGTAATAAAAAATAAACGATTCGCAAAAAATCTAATTCTCATTTTTGGATTAGTGAATTCTATTTTATCCCGGTATTTAAAATTTAATCTTCATTTTATTATCAAAAAGGTAGTTACTTGGATCACATTAAACTATATTTTAAGAAATAAACTGCCAATATTAGATTAAAATTCGCTATTCCAAAAACAAGGATTAGCTTAATCTGTTTTGTGACTCGGGCAGTAATGTTTTTTTTCTTTGTTCTCAATACTAGGATGAAAACAATAATGTATTAAACGTATTGTTTAACTCTTACATTACTTGTATTATTTTTTCAATTCATTTCCTGATTTATAAAAACAAAACAGATACGTTGGTATATAAATGTGTTTCATATTTTTTTTTTTGTTTTGTTGTGTTTTCCCAAAGCAGGAAACGTTTACGCCTAAGGCTTCATAGGTGAAATAAACGAACAAATAATAAAGTAACCTTTATGTTTGATTTATTCTGGTAAATAATTATTATTGATAAAAAATTCTAAATTAATTTAACTATGTATTTCAATAAAACTGAAATAACGTATGTTTGTGTGGAGATCATATCTTGGCTGAGTGGCCGAGTGCGTTGAGACAGCGTGTTACGACAGCGCTCAAAAGCGACTACCACCGCTCGGATATTGAGGTCGTGGGTTCGATTTCCACCAGGGGCTTGGATGTTTCTGATTGCCCTTTAATCATCTCCATCAATATGAACAATTATAAAGTTACAAAATTGTAACTTAAAAAAATTGACTCATCCCCATCCATATCATCAAATTGTAATAACTTAATAATTTTGTATACAATAAAGATTATTTATTTAATTTTATTTATTTTTTACCTTCCGTCACCTTTAGGTAAGGAAGGTTTGTCTTTGGTCAAAAAATTCGGTGGTGAGTTTTTAATGAATAAGCACGTTTTAAGGTCTCTAGAATACGATTTTACTATTTTTACGATGATGTCTGTATGTGTGTGTGCATGTATGTATGTATGTATGTATGTATGTATGTATGTATGTGTGTGTGTGTGTGTGTGTGTGTGTGTGTGTGTGTGTGTGTGTGTGTGTGTGTGTGTGTGTGTGTGCGTGCGTGCGTGCGCGTGTGTGTTAAATTTTCGTCTACGATAACTCTAATACTTCAATTCCAAAAATTATAATTCTTTCGTATTCCTCTTCGTTGCATCCATATGAAGAGCTGATTAGATTTTGGTTATAATTGGTCAACCGGAAGTACTCTCATTTGAAGATTTTAACAGTTTTCTTGAAAAAACGATGTTAAATATCATTTTTTCACATTTAATGTTATTATAAATATTAAAGAACATTGTATTCTCTATACAATTTGATTGCATTTTATACTTCATATTAAATGGATATAGAGTTATAAAATTATAAAGAAATTAAATTTCATAAATTAGCTAGCTACGCTAGAAACAGCTACTATATTAAAAAAAATTCTGATTGAAAGATGTCAGTGTCAATTATTATAATAATTTTACTCGAAATATAGGATATTTTTGCTCGAAACTTTCTGTATGGAATTTGTATAAAGTACATGCAACTGTCGAAAGGTAATGTGCTGGCCACATCAGATTTTTTATTATTGTTTTGACATGTATTATCCACCCTAAATTTATTGATCTCTCTCTGAACTTTCTGTATATTTAAAACACGCCATGACTTTTTATTCTTATCTTGAAAATTACCAAATTAATACGAAATTACCTTTCACTTATCATCCCCTTTTAAAAAAACAATTGCTACGTCGTCCATCTACCATTACGGAAATAAACATCATAACCTAGTTCCGGCGTCGTTACTTCGTTAATTAAATTATCCTATTGCACCTTAATCCTATATTCAAGGGTCAGTTCGAGTTAATACGTGATAGGTATGTGATAGATCGTCGTCAGGACAAAGTGTGCGCGATGCGAGGCACCGAGTCCAAGGAGCAGCTGCTGGTTAGCCCAGAAGAAGAACGCCAGGATGCGTTGGTTGTCGAGGAGGACAAGACGCTCACATCGGTGGAGAAGTCGTTCTTGTTGCTGGCGGATAGGGGAGATTGCGCGGGAGTAAGAAGGTTGGTTGACTAACAATTATAAATAATAAATAATAATCTTGTCTGCAACATGTTAAGAAATGAATATTTTCCACAAAAGTAGTATTAAGGGAGTACTCTGTTTCCAAATGTAGTACAGAAACGGTATTTATAAATTATCAATGGTATTCTCTACTATTTTTACCTTCCGTCATCTTTAGGTAAGGAAGGTATTGTTGTTGGTCATAAAATTCGGTGGTGAGTTTTTAATGAATAAGCACGTTTTAAGGTCCCTAGAATACGATTTCACTATTTTTACGTTGATGTCTGTATGTATGTATATATATATATATATATATATATATATATATATATGTGTGTGTGTGTGTGTGTGTGTGTGTGTGTGTGTGTGTGTGTGTGTGTGTATGTATGTGTGTATGTGTGTGTGTATGTGTATGTGTATGTGTATGTGTAACAAATTTTTTTCTACGATAACTCTAAATCTACAATTCCAAAAATAATAATTCTTTCGTATTTCTCTTCGTTGCATCCATATGAAGAGCTGATTAGATTTTGGTTATAATTGGTCAACCGAAAGTACCCTCATTTGATGATTTTTAACAGTTTTTCTTGAAATGAATTTAATGTTATTATAAATATTAAAGAACATTGTATTCTCTATGCGATTTGACTGCAATTTGTACTTCATATTAAATGAATATAGAGTTATAAAATTATAAAGAAATTAAATATCATAAATTAACCAGATGCTAGAAACAGCTATTCTATATTAAGAAATTTCTGATTGAAAGATGTCCAAGATGTCAGTGTCAAGTGCAATTGACATATTCGTAGTATATTTGATTTATAATTTTGCTCGAAATATTGGATATTTTTGCTCGAAACTTTCTGTATGGAATTTGTATAAAATACATACAACTGTCGAAAGGTAATGTACATACAAGAAATTTGGAATCTTTTGCAAGGAACTTTCTGTATGGATATTATAGAAAATACATACGCATTTACGAAAATTCTACCGGTAGATACCGCATCTACTGACTGTGTTCGAAAACACGAGTGGTAAAAAGTTACCGTGTTCGAAAATTGTTCAATATCTACCTGATTTATCTACCGGATTCATGAAGAATCTATCTCAAAAAAAGGTAGTGATGCAAAGCGAAGCGCGCGCGTTAAAATTGGAAATGTGTTCAAAGTAGGACTCTGCTCAGTTTGTTAACTACGTCAAATTTCTAACCAGTTTTAAATTTTAAAATATTTTCGTAGGTTATATTTTAAGAACGCAGGTGTTAAACAGGGTAGATCCCTGTTTAACACCTGCGTTATTAAAATATCGATTCCGGTAGCTATAACCTGATAAAAAGCTATTTACCGGTAACAGCTCACCGGTAGAATTTTCGTAAATATCTCATATAACTGACGAAAAGTAATGTGCTGGCCACATTAGATTTTTTTAATGAAACCATCTAAATTGATAATGTTAGGGAAAAAATTATTGAAGATGCAATCGTTAAGTATTGATATATTTTTTAAATATTCTGGTATAGATGTTAAACTCATTTTCTTTTCAATTAGTGAGTATACGCTACTAATTGTGATTATGTAGTTTGCTCTATATATGAGTACACAGGTGTTCCAAAACGTACCGGCAATATTTTAGGGATGAATTCCACAACTTATAGAGTCGAAAAGTTCATATAAACATGTGTCCATTGACGTATTATATAAATGGACGCAACATAGGTACTGCTTTACTGTGTAAGCATTGACGCACACCTTAGAAAAGGATGGAGCTAAGTTAGGGGCAAAGTCAAAAGATGAAAAATAACAGAGTGCTTAGGAATATTCATCTCATTCATAATAAATGACAATGTAAAATACAGTACATATTCGATTTAACATAAAATATTTCATTCGTATATTAAATTATTTGTAAAAATTACAAATATAGAAAAGTACTTTTGCTTTAGCTAATATTATTTATTTAAAACTATTTTTATGTACATTATAGGTATAGTCCGTCGATTGAAAATGATTTCTGCATCACAGAATGTTTGGATGGCTTGAGATTGTGTCTTCTAACTGCAATAAGCCAGTCTGTTCACAGTTCATCTTTCGGAAATCTACTCGAAAAACATTCATATAAGATATGACAGTTTAGTTTACGGCGAATAAGAAAGACTTGTGAAATTTTATGTCTTTTTGATAACGAACTGTGCATCCATTTACACTGCATGACATTACCATTTTAAAAGAATTCTGAAATATAAATGAAATCACACTTATATGCATAGCATGAATGACAGAACATAACCTGAATTACCAGTAAACTACATTCAAATTATTTTTATTTCACATTAAATCAAAATTACTTACTTTGTATTGTAAGTAACTCTTAGTTAGAGATATGAATATTATTTTTACTAATATTCTGAGGAAATATATTGCACTTTTACTAGCTGTTACTACTGTCAGACCAGCAAACAAAACAACAGACCGCAACAATGTTCTTGTTTGGCGTTGCCCCGCTTATCTATCTTTCCTTTTCTAAGGTGAGCGTCAATTCCTCTCTCTCTACGTTGGGTCCATTTATGTAATATGTCAATGCATATGTCCTGAACGTAACCTTTAACGAGTTTGAGATTAACGGATTTCTGAAATACTGATCTAGTTGCCATGATCACGCTTGTGGTTTGGTAACACTTGAACATCGTTCGCCGATCCTGACTCAATTAGATTTTTATCTTTAGGGCTTTGGTCACATGAAACAGATTGTTTATGCAACTAAAATGCACACACAAATTAGTGTTTCTGACAAGACGAGACATTCTCGAATCTCGTCTCATCTCGTCTCGAAATTTCTCGTCTCGGCGAGACGAGAAAGCTTTTTGAATTCACGAGACGAGACGATACTTACATGTAGAGATTCTCGATAATTATTCCGAGATTTCTCGACAATATTTTGTATTTTTAAAAGTACAGTTTTTTTATATTTTCATTGTAACATTTTGTAAATTTGTATTAAAAAAATATCATATTTTTTAAATTATAAGTCTAATACAGGATCGGGCTAAAATTTCTTAAAAAAAACTGTTTATATTTAGCTACAAAACGATCAGATAAAGCAGAAGACATTTTAAAATTTTGGAATAAGCATCAAGATATTTATCCTAATTTAACCAAAATGGCACGAGATTTTTTAAGTACACCAGCTACTTCCGTACCATCGGAAAGATTATTTTCGCAAGCTGGTCTAATCTTACGAAAACAAAGAAATCGGTTTAATGAAGGTTCTGCAAAGAGAATTTTGTGTTTAAAATCATGGTTAACAGCAAACTTTTTAACTGGATAAATAATATAACAATTTGCACCTCCATATGTAAATTTTAAACTTGATTTAAATAAATAAAAGCAGTTCGAATGTTTGACAGTAATGTACATTATTTTAAATGATATCTAACTTCGCTTTTCATTATTTTATTTAAGCAAAGCATAAAACTTGCCTTTTGGTGGTGCAAATTGCCTGGCTGGTAGTATGAACACTACAGCGAGCAGTTGATTAACATTGTTTTATCTTTCAACTCTCAATCGCTTATTAATTATTTTAAAGAAAAATACTTCAAATAAAAGATGCATATAATTAAATTTTTCTACGACTGTTATTTGAAGTATTTTTCTCTAAACTAATTCATAAACGTTTGACAGAGATAAAATAATGCTAATCAACTGCTCGCTAATCACCCTTACTTAATCAATGTTTATACTAATAATTAACATTATTTTTATATTATACATTTTATTATTCTAAAATAAGTTTTGTTAACTTGTTTATTTGTAACTGTTCATGAATAAGAATATTATTTTATTATTATAGTAGTGTTGTATCAAATTACTCTGTCTCAAACTTTATAATTTGTTGTATAGACATAAAATTGATACTGAAGAAAATAATTGTCTCAATTTTATTAATTACCCTGAATATTGTTTACATGTTTTTACGGTAAATATATAATAATAAATTACATATTGGATCCATTAAAATAAATTAAATAAATCGAGAAATCTCGTCGAGATTCTCGGCCGAGACGAGACTCCATTGTTCGAGACGAGAAAAAATCGAGACGAGAGTTATTTTTTTGTCTTCGAGACGGGACGAGACGAGACAATGTAGTTTCTCGGCTCGATCGTCTCGTCAGAAACACTAACACAAATAATTTTGAACATTGCTTGTAAATAAAATAATCTGGTATGGCCAACACAATACCTCCCGCCATTTACAGCAATTGGAACTTTATTTCTTAAATACCGGGATAGAATAGAATTCACTAATCCAAAAATGAGAATTAGCTTAAACTTTTTTCATAATACTATACTGTTAAATGTGCTTTAACAGTACTCTATGCTCAACCAATATATGCATCAAAACAGCCACGGCTTTTTTTTATCAATATGCCATAAAAAATAGAATTTTCAGAAGATATTTTATGTTATTATGAAAAATACTGAATGTCACACGGCTGATATACAAATAACAGACGTTGATTGTAAAATCTCGGCTATCTCCACGATTTTACAATATTCAACCTCATCTGTTATTTGCTTTATATCAGCCATATGATATTAATAACTAGTTGCGAATCGTTAATTTTTATTAATCTAAATACATACCTACATATTTACATATGCTGGAAACTGTTTTGATTTCCTTTCCTATTGTTCTACTTACATTTTTCTTTTTAAAACGTTACTATTATTAATTTGGAATGATTAATTCTTTGACAGTGACATTTATCTGTCAGTTACATACATTTGAATAACTGCGTAAGGAGTTTTGTTTGATTAAAGCGTAGGCTCCGGGATTTAAATTATAGATAATTTTATAACTTTATCCATAATATAGGTATGTAGAAAAAGTATTAATGCAAATTTGTAGAAATTTTAATAATCTTCACTTTTTGTAATAACATTAATCTCGAAAAAATAACATATAAGGGTATTTTTCGAAGAAAAACTATTTTGAGCTTCAATTAAAGTGCCATTTCCTGTTATCCGATTTACACCAAAATCTAATGGGCTGTTTCCATAATAGAAAAAGTGCGATATAAAATGTTAAAAGGGTGAAGGGTAGCGGGAGGTAAAAATAAAAATGTATTAGAAAACGATTTATTTCGTAAAATTCATTGAACTAAAATATGAATTATGTTTATATGGACTTTTCGGTTCTACATAAGTTCTAGAATTCATGTTTGAAATATTACCGGTACGTTTTGGGACACTCTGTATAGGCTAGTTACTTGTATATCGAGGGTACGAAATCTCTCTTTAGCATATCGAAAGAAAATATGGATTAGCATTTCCCTAAGATTTTTGAAAGTTGTAATTCAGAAAAAAAAAATTAATTATACGAATACATATTTAGGAAGATATTAACTCTGGAAGTTCTGCTTTGGGAATCATTATAGAATAAGCCGATTGCCCTTATAAAGTTTTATGGGAGTATTTTAAGATATAGGTACTTTCTCCTGCCGTGTAATGCGATGGTCCGTACCGGAAATTTGCGTTGAAGATTTTTCCAATAAATTATGTACTTTTAAATCTGGATTATAAGGTTTAAATAATAATGCGCTTTAAATGTACTTCTAATATCGATTTGTAAATTGAATGGGAATTAAAATATTATATGCATTACAAAAATTAAACAAAGTAAGTTCAGTATAATTTTTTAATACAGTCAATTTTTTACCCCTCTATTGTTCCACATATGTTCAAATAATTTATGACTCTTGACTACTAAGCTAGCCAATTCTCAATAAAAAGTTACAAAACCAGCATAACGGACCTATTCTGTAACTCCGTGGTTAATTTTTTACCACTGGTTAAATTTCTTAACCAATCATGGATGTTAACATATAACAAAAAATTCTGGTGTGGCCAATACATTACCTTCAGCCATTTACAGCCGGAGTCACAAAAAAAAATAAGCTAATCCTTATTTTTGAATTAACGTATTTTATTCTAATTTTGACAGAGTATTTCTTAAAATATAGTCTGATCAGATTCCTATAGGAAACATTTAAAATGACCTTAGCAATAGGATTCAGGGATGTATTTAAAAATTTTAATACCACAAATTCTGGTTCGTTTGTCTCAGGTGTAAGCAACCCTCGAGTCGGAATTTCTGTTAGAGGAAATTAAAAATAATCGTTTATACCGATATTTGTATACAAAGCAGATTGGCACACCCAGCAATGGGTAATAATAATAATAACGGTCAAAATATTTTGTTATAATCAAAATAAACGAAAAATGTTTAAAATATTTTAAATGCACCCCTGTTCTGTTATTCAGGTACCGTAGTCGCCCAATTGTTTTAAGCAAGACATAATAATATATTCCTGTGATTTCCTAGTCCAATATATAAATGAATTCATGTAAAATCCTCAAACCTGAATATTTCGTACAATTCTATTTAGGTTTTGAAAAGAAACCACATCTATTCAATAATTTAAACGTCAACTTTCATTCGCTAGACATACTATACAAAGCAGACTGCAATGGTAAAATGCCGTGATGATATATTTACTTTATTTATTTAAATAATAGTTAAATCATTTAATTTGATTGATATCTATTATTAATTATAGTATTCACAATAGTAATTAACAGTTAAATATACTAAATAAATAATTGAATAATTAATGTGTATAATCAATCTATATAAATAGTTCATGAATAGAGAATAACTGTTGTATGTACATAAATTTATAAATAATACGCAACAATACGTGATCTTGTATTATTTTCTTTATGTTCCAATGATATGAATATGTTAGTCCTATTAATATGTTGGTAAATAAGTAGGTAACTAAATCTGTTGTATCTATCTACAATTAAATAAGAATGAAAGTCATATAAATATTGATTACAGTAATTTGAAACAGCCTTACGGGGAATCTAATTACATATGTACATGTACATATGTTATTTTGTTACTTATAACTGTAATAATAATAAGATATTAACGAAGGTATTAATTTTTTGTAATAAAAGCGCTTTTGTGGAATGCGCTTTTACATTCTTATATAAGGATTTTGCTCCATAAAAGCGTTTTATAATAAAAGTGCGCTTGTAATAAGATAATGTTAAATGTAATGAGAAAAAATGTCAATGATTTAAATATTAATTTAGATTAATAGTTATTTATTATATAAGACGATAAAGAGATACTTTATTGACAAGTGGAAGGTGTTAAGCCCGTGAACTATCTTTCACGAGTTGATAAAGACTCTTTATCCAACACCGACTCATAATATACTTGTTACTATGGTTAGGTATTTGAAATAACTAATGTACAACATTAGTCACTCCGTGAGAGAATATTTTAGAAGTCACAGAGGAATTATTACTGATTTTTGTGTTTTTTTATTAGATATAAATAAAAAGCAATTTTACAAAATTATTGAAATGGCCGCCTCGGTGGTCGTGTGGCTTGTGGCAGCGAACAGCGCTCGAAGCGACCGTCACTGCTCGATCCTGAGGTTGTTGGTTCGATTCCCACCAGGTGCTTTGGGTAGTCGTGTACGTCCTTTCATCATCTAATTTCCATCAATTCAAAGTGCAAACCGAAGAGAAAATTAACTCACCCTCATTAATATCGATTGTAACAAGTTAATAAAAAATAAAATAAATTTTAAATACAATAAAGAATTATTATTATTATTATTATTATATTTTATTATTGAAATAATTTAAAATTATGAAACTTATTTATTTAAATTAATATTAACATTCTTGCTAAAATACAGTGTGTTCAAAAAACTTCCTATCTCGGAGTAGACTATGAACAAACAAACGTATGTCAATTTAAAAATATTTAATCAAATGTCAATTTGACATGAGATATTGACAAAAATTTAATTGAATAATGATCATAGACATACGTTTTTCTGTTCATAGCCTACTCCGAGTTGATAATGTTCTTAAGAATGACAAGAAATTGAACCGATTTTGTATGTTGCCCAGCAACGTCTATTTATTTTTCACGCACTAGTGCTTGAAAGGTGACTGTTTACACACTGTAAAGAAAAAACTGAACGCACAAGGCCTACTTCTAACATCAGGTACAAAATAAAAAATTAAATGATCTTTGTAAAAATAATATAGATTACTATACAAACGGATTTTAAAAATAATTAGGCTAAGTTAGGTTGGAAGTTAAACGTTACAAATATTAAACACAACTTAATAAAATTGATTCACAATGTTGTTGTGATTATTAATATGTATTTTTATAAATTGCAGATTGATTCGAGACTATGGGAATAAACCGGAAGAACTAGACATCAACTGCGTTGACCCGTTAAATAGATCTGCCCTCATAGCCGCAATAGAAAATGAAAACATTGAATTAATTAAATTATTACTTGAAGAAAACATTCAAGTTAAGGTAAACTAGGTTAAACTCATTGTTTTGCGTGTATTTGCCCTATTTAATATTTGAACGCTTAAAGAAACCATGAAATATCTAGAGTAAATGTTTTTTTTACGATACAATTAAGGGCGGTATTCATGTCAGTACTTGAGCATTGCTTGATATAAGACAAGCTTAAGTATTTGCTCAAGTTATTGTTCACGTTGCATAGTGATGACTTGAGATTCGTTAAAATAAGCAAGACTTGCAGTGGCGTATTAAGGTAGTTTGGCGCCAGAAGCCCTCGAATTTTTTGCGCCCTCCAAGAAGCCCGTCCCCCACCATCCAGGTTTTTGTTTAACTTTAATGAAACAAAAAAACATACTTGAACTTTTCTAGTAAGAAACCAATACAATAATTATAAAAATTAAATCTAACAACTGACATAGACCAATGATTCCAAAAATGACAATCATAGGCGGATAAATGGGAGTTTTTTTAAAAGTAGAATTCGGCAAACATTGAAACTAAACTTTTAATTTTAATTAATATAGTATAATGACAAATTAAAATGACATTTTTCTTGCTTTGACACTGGCAAAAATATTCACTGTGTCGTCAAAATTAATTTCATTTGAAAGAGTTTTTTCGATGCACATAAAAGCCAAAGCGTTTTATTTTGTTTGGGATAATGTGGACCTCCGGCATCTTTTTTCACTCATGCCTGCGCCTGCTAGTTTATATTATGTGATTTTTTTCAATTCATGGCATATTTTTGCGCAAAACAATTTGCTGTAACTGACAAGTTTCATAGTTCATGCTCAAGAACGCATATAGGAGTACTTTTGTCAAGTAAAGGTATATGCTTGCTTAAGAACACACCATGTTTGAATTAAATGAAGATTATGATATGGATGATATAGAAGAAATTAATATTAATCGAGTGCATAAAAATATGTGCGTGGCATGGAAAATCTAATAGAAAAATATAACGAAGTGGAATTTAAAAAAGATTTAATAAAATAGTGTTATTAATGCAATTTTACCAAATATCAAAATAATTTAATTAAATACAGTAATCGTGGACTTCTTGTATGATATTTTGTGAATTATTGTAGTGTTCCACAATTTTATTCCATGCATCTACTCTTTCAGATAAAGAAGCTGAATCACTCTACTTCATTAACATTTTTATATACTTTAAGTACATATATCTAGAAATATATTTTTGTCTAGTGAGGAATAATGATTTTTTGACATTTTAAAAATCACTCTTATAATGTATGTCAAAATGATTTAATTTATCAATAAATTTATTTTCATTGTTTTACCATAGATTACTACTAAGTCGAAATTTAAAAAATAATAACAGAGATCAAATAAGCAATGCCTCAAGCATCGGTTCCATGAAGTCAGTATTAAGTAAATACTTATTTCTGAAGATCTTCTTAATTCACGACTATGAACGAGTAGTTACAACAAGTCGACGTTGATAGACAAGCCAGTCTCCATGAAGACGAACTTAAGTATTTGCTTGAGAATGGACTATGAATACCGCCCTAAATCGTTTTACATATTTCCACTTCCAGTGCCTATTCGATCGTCGCCATTTTCGGTTATCTATAGAGATATGAAACCAGTTAAATAAGAAAATTAGGCCACAGTTGCCCCATTATTAGACTATTTTAAATATGTATTTGTTTTTTTTTTACAATATAACTTTCAAATATAAAATAATATGGAATTTTGGTTAGCACTTCTTTATTTAGTTTTACACTTTACATTTGCTAATAAACTTACCAGTTGACTTAGTATTAAATTTTGCATGCTTTTACTGTAAAATATATTTTTATAACAATAAAAGTAACAGTATCTCATGTACCCTCTTAAAAACAAGTGAATGACACTACTGAATTTGACAGAATGTGCAGAGCTAAATTCTAAATCCATACAATCCGTAATGACCTTGATCGTACTTCTTTAAAAAAATTACAGTGCATATTAAAAAATATTAAAATGGCCCAAATAATTGATTTCGTATTTGTTAAGATGGCCGAGATACTAAAGGTCTTTTATTAATAATATTGCCCTGAATTGGTAGTTTTTCAAGGATTTAGGTAAAAAATTTAAATTATACTTTGAAAAAACTTTGAATTTATATTAAAAATTATTTAAAAATACAATCAAATCAAGAATAAATTTACATACAATATCACAACAATCGAATTATAATTATTGAAATAACATGAAATATACGAATATAATTTCAAATGATATAGGTTTTTAATCTCTAGGGATTGTTAGTGTCTCGAAATGAATCCTATTAGTTGATTCGAAATATAGACTTTTTTATATAAAGAATTGTTTACAAGGACGCCTTACTGCATGCCATCAAAGAAGAATATGTGGAAGCTGTCGAACTCTTACTGGATTGGGAGGAAACCCACCATAAAATTGGACAACCATATGTAAGTTTGCTAGCTTTATTTATTCTGTATTTTTAGAAAGAAATTCTTATATCCTTCAAAAACTCTTCCGTATTTGAAATTCTGAAAGCGAATAGCTCTAAAAATTGATTTTATCGTTGTGTGAAACATAAGCAACAGATATTTTCGTTTCTTTTTCTCAATATTTTTGTTATAAAAGTAAATTATGTAGGTATGAACAGTTATATTAAAGTGTCGAAACTCTAAATGTTCTGAGCGGATTTGAGGTATAGGTAGTTTATTTTTTAAAAACCTAAAGAATCGTCATCAAATGAGGAAATGCCTGTCAATTACGTTTATAAACAAATTATTACCTGCAATAAATAACAATGTAAACACAATCACTGGTTACTGGCTTCACAAAATTCGTACAAAGTTGTACGGTCTTATTGGCCGTTAGCAGGGCCGGTCCGTGGGTACACAGCGACTTTGTGCAAAGTTATATTTTAGCGACCTCCCCACCCCTTGTAAATATGTAAAATATATAAATTACCACACGCTTTAAAGTTTAAACTGTACTTTTTATTCTTCAAAAATACTGGATTTAATATATTGATGAAATTGTCTTAGATTAATTTTTGTAATCAATAGGTTATAATCAAAATCCTTTGTTGTAATCAACAATTTTACAGTTAGTTTGCAATATAACAATGAGAGAAAATTATCTGCTGGGCAGGATATTTTCCTTTTATTTTACTTATAACTACAGTTCTAATGCAAACAAATTAAAAAATGTATTGTTCACTTCTATCACGTTAATTTGAATAGTTCTATAGTAATTTTGTCTACTAAGAGCATTTTATAAAAATATATTATTATTTACTTTACTGTCTTGAAACGGCGCCCCTCAAAGTCAGGCGCCTTTGTGCGGGGCACAATCTGCCCACCAGCACGGAGCGGCTGTGTATTTTTGACAATGTAATATTTAGAGACCGACAAAAAACTGGCAACTTTGAAATTGTTTATAAAAGTCTCTTTAACCGAAAATTTTACAAGTAAATAAGAAACTGAGCTTATTCAATGTACTTATCATTGCTTTAAGATGCTTACTTTATTCAAAAATACCTTTAGTTTTAATTTTAACAGACTCACTACTCATGTTACCGTAAAACTAAGTGCCACGACGATTAAACGACGGAATTTAAGCTCAAGGAGGACATACACGTTATTAGCAATTACCAGGAGGTTCATTAAAATGAAATCACCTTTTGTTTTAGTGAAAATGGATTCAGAGTTGGTCAAAATGGATATTTCCGTTGAAATCTGAAAATAGAAATTTTTTGCTTCCTTTACTACCTATGTACAAGGAAGTAAAAACTATTTGAATTGTGTCTGTTACTTTTATAAATTATTTCTGAGCTAAATTGTGCATTACACATGTATTTTAGAATGAAATAAGCACTTTATATCATTGATAACTAAAATAAATCTGATGTGGACACCACCCGACTTCCTTGTACGCAAGACCAACATGAAATATAAACCCAATTATAAAACGTATTTGACGTAATTTGACAATAACATTAATTTTTTTGTACTGTTTTAATCCATAGCAAGCTTTTACAAAAACCAAAAAGTATATAATTTTTAAATTTACATATCTCGCTTATACAAAAAGGGCTAATGTAATAATATTGTTTGTGCTAGACGCAGAATTTAATTCTCTAAAACTATTATTTGAAGCATTTATTTCTAAAATCAAAATAAAACCATTTTATTCAAGCAAAACTGTTAATAACTTCAGGTAATATGTCACCTTCGGTTAGCCTATTTTAACCAAAATCTACTACGTTATACCCATATATATATATATATATATATATATATATATATATATATATATATATATATATATATATATATATATATAAAAGCCTTATATAACAAATTTGAAAAGTTTTGGATTATATTTTAAAACAGTTTTTCATTAAAATCTATTATGGGCTTCAAGTAAAGTACCACTTCTGGAAATTATGTAATGACCAATAAGAGAGGTGTACAACTAGATGTCATAATAGTCCGAAATGCAAAATTTCAACTTTCTACGGCTTAACTTTTTTGTTATGCGAGATACATACATATGTACAGACGTCACGACAAAATTAGTCAAAATGGATATTTCCCTTGAAATCTGAAAACTGAAATTTTTCGCGATTACTATGTACAAGGAAATAACAATCAGCTCAGTTTCGTATTTAGTTGTAAAATACCTGGTTAAGTGGACTTACATAAAAAAATCAAAGTGGCCTGTTCTCTTGCCGGTCTATGTAAATAATAAGTATACTTAATAAAGTGGGTCAATAAGGGAGATTAATAATTAACATATTTTAATAAATAATTATTGTTAAGTAGAATCTTATTTATACTTAAATTTTTATAATATTAAAATTTTTATCAATGTGGAAATAATGAGAAAATAATTATTTTTGCTTTTTTCTGGGTAGGTGTTATTTATAAAGTTGTTCTGAATTTCTATAAGTTGCTAATTTAGAATATATTTTGGTTTATAATTGCGGCAGAGTTGGGAGGCGATGGACCATTCATCGTCGACATTTACAAATGATATCACTCCTCTCATTCTCGCTGCACACAAGAACAACTATGAAATTATCAAAATTCTTCTGGATCGAGGAGCTACTTTACCAATACCACACGACGTTAGGTAAATATGTAATGAGAAATTTTCGTTTTATATTAAAGTATCTACAGATACCGAAAAGCCGGGTCCATAATATTAAAACGAACACTGTTAGCTAACATTTTTTGTTAGTGAACAAATGTTCAGCAACATAGTTCGTGAAAAATAACAATAACAAGATACGTTCGCCACAGTTTTAAGAAAAGGAACAGAAGTTATTTTTTTGTTAGATTTGCAAATCGAAATCGGCAGTGGCTTTAAAGTTTTTATAAGTTAGTTAACAACACATTTTTAATATTTAATAAATTTAACTGGATCTAAACTTCCTCGCCAGGGCACTAATTTCCAGAAAAAGTACAGTTGGACCTCTTTAATCCGAACTAATAATTGCACAAGTTGATGCGGATTATCGAAATATTCGGATTATCGAACAAATTACAGAAAATATCCATTTTCTTAATTCTCCAAGAATTTCCACACTCTTACAATAAAAAAGGCATTATTTTCAAATACAAAAATAAAAAAAAAACAACTGTACTTACTACATATGAATAACAAAATAAAGTACATAATAGGCATATTACATAAATCTATATTAAAGTCAATAGCAAATCTTAGAAACTGCGAAAAATTCGGTGATTTTGCTCTGTTTAATGTTCGCTTCTTCTGCCTTTTTGGCTCGTTTTTCCGATAGAATTAGAATGTGGTGTTCCGATTCATCATTTTCTTCAGCCTACTTCAAACACGTTTCAAAACTTCTGACTGTCTCTTTGTGCTTTACATGTCGTGGTATCACTTCTACTTCTTCGTCGGAGCTTGATTCATTCTGAATATGTTCCAAAATATCCATATCATTTGTCTCTGATAGCCCATTCAAGAGCTTATTGTCGTGTGATATCTTCAGAAATTTGGTTTATTAGCGCAGTAACCTCGTTTATTTGTCTTTCTATACCCTCCAGCTCCATTCTGTCCCTTCACTGTAATAGTGGAAGATTATCGTCTTCAGTCTAACCATCATCAAGAAGTGGTGTATAAAATTTAGTCCAGGACTTTTGGATAAGGTCCGGCCTCATATCTTCCCATCCTCTTGATAATCAAATAACAACATCTTTCAAATTAACTTTCTTCAGTTCTGCAGATATACCTGCACAATCGGAAACTACAATTTTTTTAAAAGCCTCTTGCGGTAATTTAACTTGATCGCTTGAATCGCATTTTGGTCCATCGGTTGCACTAAGGGAGTTACATTTGGCGGCAAAAACATTACAATAATTTTTTTATCTTCAGACCATAAGTCTTCAGGTGTCCTGTCCTGTCTAAAATCAAAAATTCCTTAGCTTTTAAATTCAATGTTGCATTTTTTTCGCACTGCTGGAACAAAATCTGTGTAAAACCAGTCCTTGAAAATTTCTCTGGTAACCCAGGCTCTTTTGATTATGAAATAAAGGAATTCCCTCATTTAGGTAGCAGAATAAGAGAATATGAAATCAAAGGATTGCCTCATTTAGGTAGCAGAATACATGAATCTACGGTATTCCTTCATTTAGGTAACAGAGACCATCAAACCAAGTGATTCCCTCATTTAGGTAGCAGAATTCACTTTGCTCTTCGGATTAACGAGGCGTTGTTCAGATTATGGCTCCGAGTTATCGCTGTTCGGATTATTGGAGGTTCGGATTAAAGAGGTCGTACTGTATTTCTTTAAATAATGTAAACACTTACTTCTTAATACTAAATATATATTTTATGCTTATAAACCGACATCTCCAAGTATGAATATTGTAATAACATTTATTTCTTTAAAGTTTTCCGTTTATTCGTGATACATCAATTTTTGTTAGCGAACATTGTTCGATCGCAAAATGTTAGACGTACTAACATTCTATTGCTGGGTTGCAAGAAAACTGTTCAATAAATAGTTTATTGATTCTATAGTTACCGGTCCTATAAAGTTAGCGAACCGCTAAAATTCAAACGGTTGCATGAAAAAATATTGGAGTCTTTAGCTATTGAATCGTTTACCTAGCAACACTATCAGTACAATAACTGTCATCGTCATAAACGTGTTTTTCGATAAGAAATTATTGTTGAAAATGGATAAGAGAAATAGGAGCCGAAATTATACCGAAAGGATATCATTCAAAATTTTTTAAGTGTAATAGAAAACAAGAAAACTGACGGCACGACAAATAAAAGTAAATTGGAAGCTTGGGCAGATATTTGCAAAAGTTTTAATTCTCAACAAGAATCCGGTATAAGAACTGTTGAACAGTTAAAGAAATTCGTTCTTTTTTCAAAATCTGGCCCCACTATATGCAGAATACACATGAACGTATTTTTGCTAAATCTAAATCGTAATTTGAAATCAATGTTGTTGAAACTTTCTTGGGGTTTTGATCTATCACGAAATATTCGTGGTCTTGGAAGAAGTTCTAATATTTCCAAAATCATTTCTTCATAGGAAGAAGATGACGATGACATAGTTCTACCAAAATGAATTTAAAATATATTTTGGTATAATAAATGCATACGAGTATATAGTATATACGTATATTTACTTACCTTTTAATTAGTACTTATTGAATTTAAAACTTAAAATTTTTACCAATTATTTGTTCATGCAATGTCGACATTTAACGTCAAAATCAATTTATTGAACCGTTAAATATTTATAGGCCGGAAATCAGCCCTATAAGTTATAGGACTGTTTAGCGAATCTTTAAAATTATATGACGTTCATGCAACGATTTTTCGAAACTTAGCGAACCGTTAGTTGCTAACGAACTGATAAATAGTTTGATGCAACCCACCATATGTCTGCTAACGAATGTTAGCGAACATTATAGCAATCACTGTTAGCTAACAATGTTCATTCAATGTGGACCCGGTTTTAATAAAAAAACATTGATTCTAATCAAAGTCTTTCTTGATTGCTATTTTTGTGTTTGTTAAAGATTCTTCTAGTTCTCTACAATTACAGTTAATATAAAAATTTATATTTTCTTTTATTACAGATGTGGATGCGACCAATGCATTTTCTCTAGTGAACAAGATTCTTTACGACATTCTCAATCGCGTATTAATGCCTATAAGGCCCTTACATCACCGTCACTCATCGCCTTGTCATCTAAAGATCCGCTACTCACAGCTTTTGAGTTATCCTGGGAACTGCGGCGGCTTAGCAGAATGGAAACTGAATTCAGAGCAGAATATAATGTATGTTCTACAAAAGTTTAATTTTGCATACAGAATATAATAATAAGTAAAGATACTTAGTTACTACAATAATGCCCCAAAATGAAAACAATTAAGGCGCAGGATTTTTCAAAAAGTACGCAAAATAAATTTTAAAACCCGTCAAAGAGTCAAGAGGCAAATCAGAAATAAACATAGTTGTATACGAGTAGAAGAAAATGGACATTAGCCCTACATGAATGTTAAAGGTTAAGCTTTGTTAATTGTTGTAATAATAAACAGATTCAATATACTTTCCTTCAAAATAGTATTCGCAATTGAAATTAACGATAGAGGCGCTGATTTTCGGTACAAGATGGCCGCCATACGATGGGTTTGACATATGACAGTTCAGATTGTTCAATGTGTTTCGTTGACTGTCTGTACAAATAGAGTTTAAAAACTTATTTATATGAAGGCGATAAGTTCAAATATTTAATTATTAATTACTACACTATTCACTCAGCTGTCACTTATTCAATATGGCGCTTGTAAGATTGCTTTCCGAAGTACCGATTTGCGCCACTAGAGGGAAAATTTTATCTACGATTGCGAATAGTTTATTCAAATTTTTTTCGAAAACTTATGTGATATTATGTTATGAAATAGACCATGGAATACCACATGTGAAAAATAAAATGTGTTAATAAAACTAAAATTATAATCCTGTCAAAGATTTAAATAAATTATAAAAATGCTTTTTAGATATTTAAATGTAGGTGGATTTATGCAACCTACTTTTTATTTTACTTTACTTTTTCTTTTGGCTTTTACTTTAAGTTTGGTACTTTACGCAGCTATTTTAAAGCCTTCGGTACACATGGGCAGATGTGTAAATGTAAACAGATAAATATTCTTATTACTTATAAAAGTGGGGATTTTTTGCATTAAATCTAACAATAAACAATCTTGTATTTTACTCATTTTCTGATTTTTGCAATCCAACCTACACAAAAACAAATAAATACACCACACGTTGACGTTTGTTAAGTGGTGCACATGAGCAGTTGTGAAATTATTTTACTTTAATGGTCAGTTGAATTAAAACTATTATAATTACCCCTTAACCTTAAAATTAATTTTAATAAAAACTAGATACGTATTTCGAGAACTAAGTTCTCATCATCAGTAATACAACAAGTGAAAAGTTAAACAGAGTAGTCAAGATTACTCAACATGTCAACCATGCCAGAGGTCCTAACAACTCTATTAATTAATTAATTTTAAGGTTAAGGGGTAATTATAATAGTTTTAGTTAAATTTAGCCTTAGACTCCATCTATTATTAATTTTTGGTCAGTTGAATGTTGGTCAACTTTAGTTCTTAAAGAAAAATTAAAAGTATGCACATAAAGCAGTACATATATTAACAGACATTTAACTTTTATAAAGTATAAGAAAAAAAAAAGTAAAATAAAAAGTAGGATGCAAAATCCACCTTAATTTAACTCAACAGGAATGCCTGCCGTTAATAATTCAAATACATCCGATATAGACTATACATTTTTTATACCGAATATTAAATTTGTTATGTTGTATTGTTAACTATATACGTTATATTATACCTACTTATTTTTTAAAAAAATATCGTAAATATGCTACGAAGGAATGTTTAAATATTTATAAATGATTTTTGTTATGTCTCCACGTGGACTATAATTTACCATGCAGAAATCGTTTTATCTTTTGGTTCCAAATTATATCAAATATAAAGCTATTGAAGTAAAATGTTTATAGAACAAAATACATAACATAACATACAATTTTTATTTTAAAAAACAATTTGATTAATCTTGTAACTTTAGGTATATGAGTATGTTTGCTATATGTTATAGGACATGAGAATGCAATGTCAGACTTTTGCGACAACCCTACTGGACCATGTAAGAACTTCACACGAATTGGAAGTAATGTTGAACTATGATCCAAGTGATATTGAAGGTCTAGATGGGAAACATACATTGGAAAGGTTAAAATTAGCAATTAAATACAAACAAAAGATGGTAAGTCTTCATGTGCGAAAGCAAGTGATAATAATAGAATATATATCTGAACTTAATGGCTAAGCACCCATTTTTGGGGGTGCCAATCTGCTTTTATACGCAGATTTCCATCCGGTGTGGTTGTATTCGTGTGTAAACATTTGTTCAGTTTTACTTGGGAGAGAGCACAAAATGGGTAACTTTTGTAATACTTAAAAACGAATAATTTTTAAGTTTGCCGTCATGCAACCTCGGACTGTAAAAACCATAACCAGTAACAAAGTAATAAGCACAGAGGGCAGTGTAGTAGATAATTAAGTATCTGTAATTCTACGACATACGTCATTATGTTTATAGTGTGTTAGAAAGAAATGCCACTATTCACGTATATCTGTCACACCACATAAATTAAATAGACATATGTCAAATAATCTTTCTCTTTCTAATACAAAATGTTGCTAAGCTACTGCTATAAAATGATGTGTATTCTTTCTTCGAGTAAATGACCTTGAATAGTCATCTTTCGTGAATAATAGTTTAAACTAGACATTTACATGTTTACTCCACAAGAATACTAACCCGACTCTCAAAAACAAAGCGCTATTTTCAAAACAGGATTACCAGTGCCGGCTCTAGGGTTCCTTGCGTCCCGATGCAAATTTAAATTGAGCCCTACAATTTTTTTGTAATTATTTAAAAAATTAAAGTGAAAAATTCAAAACATATTTTAATTAATGTAGAATTGTGTACATCAGATAGGTATTAACAAACATACTAACAACAAAGCAAAATATATAAAAGTTCACATAGACTACTTTATAGATACCTACACAATATTATGTCCACTATTGTATATGGAGAATATAATTTGTAGTTGAATTTACCTAAGAAGATGTCATTCATGGTTTAATTTATTATTTTATTTGGTTGCTATCGAATTTCAAATTAATACGCGTTCGCAAATATTTCATTTTTCGAAAAATTAGTGATATATTTTGAAAACAAAAGTAAAAATCTGATGTGACTTTCCCTCAATTCTATTTATTTTGTTTAAATTTCATACAGAAAGTTCCTTGCTAACGATTCTATTTCTTGTATATTACCTTCCGGCAGTTGCATGTATTTTATGCAAATTTCATACAGAAAATTTACAGCAAAAGATCTTATATTTCCAGTAAAATTATAAGACAAACACACTATGTCAATTTCACTTGACGCTGACATCTTTCAATCAGAATTTTCTTAATATAGTAGCTGTTTTCATAGCTATGGCTACTTTATTAAATTTAATTTCTTTATAATTTTATAACTCTATATCCATTTAATATGAAGTATAAAATGCAGTCAAATCGTATAGAGAATAAAATATTCTTTAATATTTATAATAACATTAAATGTGAAATAATGATATTTAAGATAGTTTTTTCAAGAAAAACTGTTAAAATCTTCAAATGATGGTATTTCCGGTTGACCAATCGTAACCAAAATCTAATCAGCGCTTCCTATGGATGTAATGAAGAAGAATACGAAAAAAATATAATTTTTGAAATTGTAGTATTAGAGTTATCGCAGACGAAATTTTTGTTACACACACACACACACACACACACACACACACACACACACACACACACACACACACACAAACACACACATACACACACGCACGCACACGAACACGCGCGCTCGCACACGCACACACACATCCAAGCACATGGTGGGAATCGAACACACGCACATACAGACAACATCGTAAAAATAGTAAATTCGTATTATAGGGACCCTAAAACGTGCTTATTGATTAAAAACTCATCATCGAATTTTTTGACCAAAGACAATACCTTCCTTACCTAAAGGTGACGGAAGGTAAAAATGGCTGAAGGTATTTTATTAATTGTAGCGTGTAAACTGTAAAACGAGGGTGAAAATAATAAATAATTTTATGTACGATGAAAATTTCAAATTTGAATTAATGTCAAAATTGAATTGAAGAATATAAACTATTATTCACGAAAGATGACTATTCAAGGTTATTTGTGAGCCGTCTGAGATAATATTACTTGCAGATAACTTCATTGCATTTCGTATGCGTAGGCGTGCAACATGAAATATTTATGGACACATTTTAACTGGAAAATAAGAGTAATTCATTTGAAAATTATGTTTCTTTCTAAATAATGCCTTTCAGAAAGATTTATGTTCTTCACTTATGTTTTTGCAAAATACAAAAAAATAGACTTATCTTATAAACCAAGGAATAATAATTTGATTTAAACGTCAACGCCACTGGGTAAATATTAGTACAGAGGGCAGTGCAGTAGATAATTAGGTATCTGTAATACTACGACATATGTCATTATTATTTATAGTGTGCTAGAAAGTAATGCCACTATTTACGTATATCTGTCTCACCACATAAATTAAATAGACATAGGTCAAATAATCTTTCTCTTTCTAAAACAAAATGTTGCTAAGCTACTGCTATAAAGTGATGTGTATTCTTTCTTCGAACAAATGACCCTGAATAGTCATCTTTCGTGAATAATAGTTTATATAAATTTATTCTGTCAAAATCAACATGAAGTTAGATATTATTGTTAAACTTATCATAAGGATAACTCGATAACGATATGATTAGTAGAATACCTTTTTGGCATTTGTCGTTATTAAAGTCGTTCAACCACATGCTTGGCGACAGTCACAGTCGTATGGTAAATAACGATATCGTTATACATTTTTTTTAGTAGAATAGGCCTGTTAGAAAGATAACAAGTTGATATATTATTCCTGAACTATAATTTAGAAAAGTTTAATAAAAGTTATTTATCTGTTTATTGCACGTACCCTGCCTTATCATAGTATCTATCTGACACGATTTTTGGAATACATTTCCTTCACTTTGTTTACGGGATGATATTATTCCAATTATTTTGTAATATATCTTCTGTGGTTTATCATACAAATCTGCAAATGATTTTAAAACTATAACACGCAAATTTGATCGAATTTTAAAAACATTTTGAAAATAACTTCAACATGCTCTAAAAATTTAATAAACAATAATTACTAAATCATCGTATATATTTCTTATAATAATAATCTATGTGCTTAAATGCTTATAAATTACTCTGTAGTTGCTATTTTGTATAGTTACATTTTATTTCAGTTTGTGAGTCACCCAAATGTACAGCAACTTTTGGCATCCATCTGGTACGAAGGATTACCAGGATTCCGTCGAAAAGGAATTATTGGACAAGTCTTTCAAGTAGCAAAACTGGGAACCATGTTTCCTGTGTACAGTGTCATCTATATGATGTTTCCTACTTCCAGAATGGGTCTGTTTATGAAAAAACCCTTTGTTAAGTTCATATGTCATTCGACTTCCTACGCTTTCTTCCTTAGTAAGTAAAATTTTGTGGATAATATTTATTTACATTACAAGCTTGAAATACGAGTTGCTATACAAAAATTTGTCGTATAGATATTTTTATTGATGAAGCTGATTGTTTTTCTGCATTTTTGAATAACGTCCGGGCTGTCAAACTTTTTTGGTTTACATATTGTCAAATTAAAATGTATAAACTTCATCGCTTAAATGTAAAATAATATTGTAAACTTTTGTAAAACTATCTTGTATCGATGATTATTAATTTAAATAATATATTGGATCAAAAACTTTTAATAACTCTGTTAGACCCCGCATGTTTGCATTTGCTGTGAAGCAGAAACCTAAAGGAGTGGGGTAAGGGGAATGGACCCCAACACCTAGTGCGGGTTGCGTAAACTAAGCTTGTAAACAAAAGTGACAGCTGCTATAATTTTAATTTTGAAGGAAAAGAAAAAAAATATATGGTTGGAACTGCATCTTTTCTCAGGCGATTTCCATCGAAACAAGATGTGAAATGTTTTGAATATAAAGGGCGCGAGCAATTATATGAGTTTGTTGGCCTTGAGAAGCAGATGGGGGCCCGTGTCAGCTAGTTAATATGTACAAATTTGATAATTTTTCATTCCAAATTTCAAGATTTTCTAAGTTCACGTGGTTTATTTGTCACCATACCGATTCTTGAAATATGAGAATTTTCTCACAAGATGACATAAAATTTCATCTCACTCTCATCTCATTTCATATTTTCTCACTTTTTTAATTCCCGAATCAAAGTGAGATATATTTCACCTATGTAAAAGGGTGATAGCAAGTGAAAAATTTGACTTAAAAGTGTGATTTTTGACATTGGCAGTACTACATTGCACTCTTCTTTAATTACCTTTACATGTTTACCGTGATATTATTATTTTCATTTTAGCTGGTATTGATAATGTTGCCATACGCAACTACTTTTTCTAGATTTATTGAATTTTGAGTCCGTAGGTCTCCGCAGTCCGCGTCCGTAGTGTAGTGGTCTGTGTTAGACAGTAGGTGGGCCAAATTTTCTCCGCCCCTATGCTTACGAGTGACTAACGTATAGCTAAATTTTCTATATCAACTATTTATTATTATTGCCGTAATCGAAAAACTACAAATAAAATGTGTCTTACTACGTATAAACGTATTTGTATTGTATAAGTATATGTAAAATATTTAAATCGGACTGTAGTTATAATAGCTAAATGTATGTCATTTCCCACACCAAGCTGAATACCCACAAATTAAAAAACGTAAAGTAGTTAAATTTTTTGTTGGAATCCCAAATGCTGATCTATGACTTGGTTGGTTGGTTTAAATTGTCACCCAAGCGATCCACTAAATTTTTATTCAGCCGAAATATTTCAAAAATTTGGTTCGAAAAGTTATTTCTGTATTTTCCAAATGCTTATTGTAATAATTTTATTTATAATATTAGTTAATATAATTTAGTATTAAGTAAATTTATATTTAACATTAGCGAGTGACATTGATTCTCACAACCAAAAAGGTGGGGAGATAAGTTTCATGTAGTGAGATGAAATGTGAAATAGTGAGACGACAAAATTATTTCAAGAACTAAAGAAAAAATCTCACTACGTGACATGTAAGTCACGTGACGCTTATATCTTATATCCTTTGATTTTTTCTGCCCTGATCGATTGTAAATCTATAAAACCATTATGAGTTTCTGATCTGCTCTCAATATTTCTTGTGGAAAACTTACACATGAAATGTTAAATGTATTTTCTTTGAAGTCGAAAATTCTTGGCACTTCGGCACAACACAGCGATGAACCATGATAATTTATGAAATTCACGAAATGCACAAATCATAATAAACGTATCTAACCTTACATGTCAATAGTCACTTGACAGAACGTAAACAAATACATTAGCCGTGTTCCTTCGGGTTGTGATTGTGATTTTGTGAATCCTGATTCATTTAATCGTAATCCTTTTGAAACAGGATTTAAAAATTATAGCAAGAAAACAATACAATCTAGTATCAAATGTCAAAGTCATATGCAGACTAATGCAAACTATCCTGCTTTATTTTATAAATAATCAACTGTCTAGTATTATATTCAGAATTAAAAATGGGTTATATTGAAGTAAAAAATAATGTTCTTGTTAAGGAATATGAAGTATGTTTATTTCAAACAAATCTTTATGTGGTTCATTACACGCTTTTGTAGAAAAATCTTATTTCCTTTGATGCCACAAACCCCACATTCGTAAATTTCTACGCTCGAAATAGTATATTTTCAATTTGTTCTGAACTGAATCCATGTGAATCACTCAAAAAGGTTGTTTCTGAAGGGAAGGGGGAATATTGTCTAGTGATCACAAAATGAGAAAGTGTGGATAACGAATAGGAAACGTAAAAACATTATTCTTCTTAATCATTATCACTTTTATCATTTAGATCACGAATCACAGCCCGAAAGAACACAGCTATTGTAAATATGAAAACTAGTCATCACGCATTACCAACTGGGGGTTTTCCTCCGTCCCTGCATCATAGGGAGTATGTATCTACTTCACAACAAACTATCTGCAGTATACGCCATGCGGGGTCTAACGAAATTATTAAAAGTCTTTGTCTTGGATCTACGTTTTTCTCAAATAATTCCATAAAACAGAGTATAATATAAAACAAATATTATACAAATATTTTATTATATTAGCACACTGTTCTAAATTGCCCATTTGCACATAAACTATGTTTATATTCACTTATGCCGTATGTAACTATTATTTGATATGCTAACGTTGAGATGAAACCTTTAATATTCATAGATGGATGAAATAGGAAACGTATAAAGATAGAATTAAAATAACTTTTATTGCAGTGTTATTGGGGCTGGCCTCCCAGAGAGCCGAGTTTATGGTCCTGGAGTGGATAGGAACTCCATGGATGAAATCGATCCTGGACTCCTGGAAGGATCAGGAAAGAGGAGCTGGGCCTGGCTTCGCTGAATATGGAGTTATCCTTTACGTTATTAGTAAGTTACAAACTCGTAAAGACCCGAATCCAATATCATTTTAGAAACACTATTTAAAAAATCTGATGTGGCCAGCACATTACCTTCCGTCAGTTCTATGTATTTTGTATAAATGTCATACAGAAAGTTCTTTGCAAACGATTCTATTTTTTGTACATTACCTTCAGGCAGTTGTATGTATTTTATACAAATTCCATATAGAAAGTTTCTAACAAAAGATCCTATATTTCCAGTAAGATTATAACACAAACATACTGTCAACTGCACTTGACATTGACACCTTTCAATCAGAATTTTCTTAATATAGCAGCTGTTTCCAGAGTTATAGCATAGCTTGCTAATATATGATATTTAATTTCTTTACTCTATATCCATTTAATATGAAATATAAAATGCATTCAAATCGTATAGAGAATAAAATATTCTTTAATATTTATAATAACATTTTCAAGAAAAACTGTTAAAACCTTCAAATGAAGGTACTTCCGGTTGACCGATTATAACCAAAATCTAATTAGCTCTACACTTGGATGTAACGAAGAGGAATACGAAAGAATTATAATTATAAGGTCATCTGCGAATAGGCTACTTGCGTGGTACTGAAAATCTGATATCTATCACTATATACCTAAAGTAATGTTGAAAAGTATGTAAAAATATAAATTTTATTAAAAAAAAATATATGTCTTTTAATAAATTAAGAAAGAAGATTTTCTTTGACGCCATAATAATAATTTAAGTTCGCTTTAATAAATTTTATTATATGAACCAATATTTTATCCTATTTCGCGTTTCCAAAGTTCAACTTTTTACAATTGTTTTTATTTATTTTTTTATTTGTGAATCGTGAAGTTGGTAACTTATTCCAAGTGTCAAACACAAAACTATTATTTAAGTTGCCATTGTTCCTTTAATTTTATTGTAATTAGATTTTTTATATAAAAAAATAATAATTGTATAAAGCTGTAAATGACTTTCTTATTAAAATTGAAAGGATTTATTTTTAGGTTCATAACGTAAAAAAACTAACTTCTAAATAGCTGTTGTCAAAATGTCAAATGTCATAATAAATTAAATTTCAAATGTTTCTTAAAACTGTCAGAAATAAATTGCTATTTGCTATTTGTGTAGGTACTAAAGGTTAGGTTGAAAGTAGCTCTTTGAATACGGCAGCTAGAGATAGTAACCAATTGAGGCATACTTCGCAAAGATACTTTCACCCAGAGGTGTACACAACATTTTTTCTATGATTAAAAAGATTAATCGATTTAAAAAAATCTGATGTGGCAACACTATACCTCCCGCTATTTAATTTTTATTAATTTAAATATACATATATATTTAGTTATGCTGGAAACCGTATTAAGATCCATTCCTTATAACTATGGTTCTATTTATTATTTTCTTTTTAAAACGTTACTATTATTAATTTGAAATGATTAGTTCTTTGATAGTGACATTGATCTGTCAGTTACATTCATTTGTGATATGAACTGTGTAACCAAGGAGTTGTGCTTGTTTAAAACGTAGGCTCCGGGATTTAAATTATAGATAATTTGATAAATTTATCCATAAAATATATAGAAAAAGTGTTTACGCAAATTTATAGAAAATTTAATAATCTTTAATTTTTATAACACAAATCTCGAAAAAATAACATATGAAGGTATTTTTCGAAGAAAAACTATTTTCAAGTAAAGTATCATTTCCGGTTATCTGACTTACACCAAAATCTAATGACTTCTTCCCATATTAAAATAAGGTAGAAATACAAGGTTTCACGCACGCACGCACGCACACACACGCACGCACGCAGACACACACACGCACGCACGCACACACATCATCGTGAAAATGTTAAATCGTGGTCATTTACCAAAATCTCGATATGCGATTTTTAGCACGATCCCTATACCTCCCGTACCAAGGGTAGCGGGAGGTAAAAATGTAATTAATTAAAAAATTGTATTGTCCGTCCATATCATCACATCTATATGTACTATACCTAAAAAAATTGAATGCAGGTAACTAGAGAAATAATATACTGGTCCGCAAAGTACCTGAGCAACGTCTCCAAAGAGCTTGGAGGGGGGGGGGGTGTTATATTCTGTATCCTACCATGTTAATTTAACAGCCTGTTAAAATTTGTAACCTATAGAAACAAATTTATTATCTGCGTTTTTAATTTTTTATTCAATGTTGTCTGCTACTGTTATTGGTGAAAAATTTAAACAGGAATGTTAAAATTAACATGACAGGATACAAAATACACCCCTAGGTCTGCAATTTTTCACTTTCTGTAACCCATGACATTCGAAAAACCTACTTTTTTTACCGATCGTAGAAAAAGTAAATAATATTTTACAATGTCCGATTGAAATAATCGTACATATTTTGCGTAACGCGCCGGGGGCTCGATTACGCAAATTGTATCGTATTACAATAGCAATATAAAACTTCGCTTTCAATATTCTTTTTCGGAATAACAGAAAATTAATTAGAATCCTCGTTTTGTTTTTCTTTTTTTTCGATGAATAGTATTTACTCTATTCTGATAATATAATTACTGTAAATATTTTTCATGGAAGATAACGATATTCCTGGATTTCAGTCTACTTTATTGTCATATCCAACTAGTTTCGACACCACATGTGTCTTCTTCAGGGGCTAAATTTACAGAACACGAAAAATTTCATTCATTATATGTATTCTTGACGTTTAAATTTAATTTAAAACATTTATATTTTGTTATTGTTAAAATCGTCAAGCTACATTGTTGTTATCAACTATTACAAAGTTGTCATCAACTACAATAAAGGTATTTTCTGGTGATTTCATTTTCCTCGTTTTGAAAATATGTTTAAACGTTACAAGAAACTACAGTGAAACTCCTCTATAGCGGACATCGATGGGACCCCAGTTTTTGTCCGTTATAGAGGAGTGTCCGTTTTAGAGGGGTCCCCCAACATTTAATGTTAACACCATTGTACCTCCTCCCAAACAAATAGGCGCTGTAAAATTAGAGAAATTTCCATCTTACATTTAAATTGAGCCTGTATATGTTTAGGTTCACTGAAATTGAAGGTGATACAAAAACAAATCAATACGTAATACATACAGTACATTTAACCATAGGTACATAGGAAGTTTAAAAAATACACAATAAAATAAAATCATTCGACTTACGAGAACATACATATGTACAAATAAATAAATCAATGCTTATCGAAAAAGTCCGTTATTTTCTTTTGTTTGCCCATTTTGGACAAAGCCATTTCTTTTTCATGGTGCATTATTGATTGGTTCACGAGCAGAAACCCTCTTGTATCCTCTGTTTTTTTGTAAAATTCTCGTTGACAAGACAGTTTCTTGAGCCCTTCAGAGTAGCTTTTTATTTCAGGAAACTCTGAGATTTGCTCTTTGTCATTAGCCTCATCTGCTTCTTCATCTTCATCAGCTTGTGAATCATTCTGTGGTAGAAGGACATCGGCAAGTATGTCTTCAATATTGTCGCTTGAAGATTCAGTAGCTAAGTTGTTGTGTATAGATTCGTAGTCACGATCCCCGGCTATTGGCAAAAGAGTAATCAATCTCTCTAAATCACCCGCATCAGAATTGTCATTATCAAATACAACAGTTTCATTTTTCGGGAAGCCGCCCTTGACAAAGCAGTTGCAATTTTCCCCCCTGAGCATGACTCCCCCTTGTAACACATGGTCTTGTCAGGTAGTGCGCGATAAAACAATCCAGTCTCATCCGCATTGTAGATGTCCTTTTCATCGAAGCCTTGAATAACTTCCTCAATTTTTGATACCCATTCATTTACAGTATCGGCTGATACAGAGGCTGCCTCTCCGCATATTGCTTTAAAAACAATGTTGTGTCTGGTCCTAAAACGATCGAGCCACCCGTTAGACGCCTTGAAATTGTCCATTCCAAGGAGTGACGCCACTTCTTGAGCCTTTTCTTGAATCATAGGCCCAGATATTGGCACTTTGTTTGCTCTAAGAGGAGGGCGTTTCATAGGAAGGAAGAATTCCTAGAAGTCTAATCAATCCGGTTGTACAACTCCAATGCCTAAAGCTATCAGCACTCAGTGTTCGTTATAGAGGGGTTGATATTCGTATAAAATCATCCGGCGGGGGCCCAGAAAGCTGTCCGTGTCCGCTATAGAGGGTGTCCGCTATGGAGGGGTTATATATTTATTAAATCCTCAGTCCCAGGGCCGGGACTCAGGTAAACCTGTCCGTTTAGAGTGGTGTCCGTTAAGAGGAGTTTCACTGTATGATTACATTTATCTTGACGTTTGAAGCCGTTTGAATTTAGTAAATCCCTTTTCAATCTTCGAAATAAACGATCGAGATTAATATTTCAAGCCGCTTGAAAATGTCAAGTCAAGCCTATAAAATAACAGGCTTGGACTTATGAAGCGGCTTGACTTCTGTCGAAATAAACAGTGAAGCACATCACAACCGCAATATGTTGCAGTATTACTAAATTCACAGCATTTGTTGGTTGTTTGCATTTTACTTCATTTTATAAAAGTCGCAACCTAAACCAGTAGAATTGCCCAAACATTAAATATTTTGGAGTGATGAAATAACAATTTTTTTTTATTATTTTTGAAAGAGAAGACAAATAACAACAAGATAATTTTTATATTTTGATGTTACATATCCAGCATAAAATTAGCTCATTTACCTCTCCCTGTCTGTCTGCATAATCTAGTATCTAGTATCTAGAATTTAGTAAAGTACCTTCGTGTCAATTATTTTAGGATAAAGCAACGACAAAAACGAAGACAAAAGTTTGATGTTTGCAAACTTTTATGTTTGTATTTATGTTAATGACTAAAACAGTACAGTGGTTGACCGCTTCGCTCGCTTACAACCAGTAGGTGCATTCTGCGTCGGCCCCTTTGATTTTATGAAACCTGTCATTTCTTCGCGCGACCGGCCCACTGGCGTTGTATCCCGGGATATTCAATTAAACGTCAAATTTTCAATAGTTTCGTAGAAAAGTTAGGTAGTCTGTCCCTTGATATGTATTGTCATAATAATAATTAAACTTTGTACAATAAATAAAAAAATATAAAAATAGCTATATATGCAGGGCCGATCCTAACCTATCAGCCGCATTTGTTCTTATATAAAAATGCCCCCCCCCCATTTTATTTTTTCAGGTATTTAAGCTATTTATATTGCAGAGAATAGGGAATAGTTTTCACCTCTCTGATTGGCTGATATTTGAGACAAGAGACAAGTTTACTTAAATGAATGGCTTAAATGGGAGAGAGTATAGTTCTACACATTAGCACACAATGAATTATAAATAAAATCATTTACCTAATACTATATTAAAAAAACAAGTTTAGTGAATTAAGCGTAAAATTATCTTAAACATTTATTTTGAACATTTTTGTCTAAAATTAATTGGGAACTTTTACGCAAAGGAAAACTGGTTTCCAATGTTAAACGCCTATGGCCCGTTTTTTGATTAATACTTTGTACCTATGTATATCTGTATCAAGAGTAGAGTAATTTAATGAAAATATATTCCTCTGATTATATAGCTTAGGGTTTTTGCTAAAGATGTTTGATTACAACAAAGAAAAGCTTGATTAAAACAACGAAAATATGATTACAATAATGAAAAAGTTTAATTAATAATTACGTAAAAAAATTGATTATAATATTACTGTCACGGTATAATGTAAAATTTAATATTTTTTTGCTTTTACGTTACGCCACTTATTGACATCATAAGTATACTCAGACTTTTAATAAAATAAACTATATACCTACTAGGATAGATATTTTTACCAGTCAGCCAAACCAAGTATTTAAAAGAATAATGCTTTATTAATATGTTTATTTCATAAATTGTTGATATTTTTAAAATTCTTAAATATTTTTTTTCTAAAAAAAGTTAGGATGGCTTTGAAAAATAAAGTTAGATAATAATTATGTTTGTAGATAAAAAATAGTGCACCGTATAAGCATGTGTTAACAATAAGCTTACTTTTAATAATGACTAGATAAATTATGCAGTATAAAAAATTAAAACATTTTATATATAACGAATAGGTACTAACCTGGTTAAAATGCACAAGTTCTTACACAAGCACTAAATATTACACAACAAAATAAACAGCATAGGTATCATAAGTTTTACCTCCACCTCTTTCTAAATGCAGGGATGATTTGAATTTGAAAATAAACCCGGCTGTATTTAATATGACATCTTGCGGCTTTAACAGCTTCCTATGGCAAGCGTGATAACTACGTGAGGACTTGCCCCCAAGCGTTAGAGATAAACAATGTTGGTTTCAAAAAAACCAGAGAGTGCACGTACTGGTTGTAAGCGAGCGAAGCGGTCAACCGCTATACTGTGCTAAAACTATAGCTGGGAATGGTCTGACGTTATTACATATGTCAAACTTCTCAAGGTTATGACAAACAACAAAAACAGAGTATATTAAGAGCCGTGAATGAGACTTTACCCCAGCCCAAGTAGAAACATCTATCCAAATATTTATAAAAGTTATTCAATTATTATAATATCTTCCAACATGTAATGTTGTTGTACGACACTTATGAGTACCAGAGTAACTACCTAATATGAAATTATGACGTAATAATACAGGGAAGATAAAGAGACTAGTTTATCTTATTATCTTTTACTCTCGAGTGTTTTAGTGAGAAAAGGAAACATTTTATCTGTATTTGTATTAAGCTAATTGTTTTAATTGTCTTTAGTTTATTTATTATAACATTATAACAACATTTCCTAATTTCTAAAACTGTCAAAACAATCGTACGGTTAGAATATTTAAAATTTAAATAACCTCTGGTACCGCGTGTGAATATTTATATCTTGTTCCATTTAAGCCATTCACTATTGTAGAGAATAGGGCATAGTTTTGAACTATCTAATTGACTGAAATTGGAGGCAAGAGACAACTTTTAATCAATGTAATTTCGGCTACTTAAAACTGGACTTGATGTGAGCGCCATCTGATGAATGGCAATGGTTTAAATGGAACAGTTTTCAGATATTTATCTTCTACGAGGGTGGATTGAAAAGTTTCCGGAATGACGTGAAAAAATATGTATATTTAACACAAACTACATTTTATTTTTCTACATAGTCCCCTCTGAGGTCGACACATTTGGTCCAACGTTTTTCTAACTTTTCGATTCCCTCCCGGAAATGGTTTTCTTTCAGGTCGTCAAAATAAGCATTTACTGCTCCAATGGCTTCTTCATTGGATCGAAATCTCTTTCCGGCGAGGAACATTTTGAGTTTCGAGAAAAGATGGAAGTCCGAGGGAGCCAAATCGGGCGAGTACGGTGGATGGGGGACGATTTCAAACTTCAGTTCGGTCAATTTTTCTTGAGCAATTCGACTTGAATGAGCTGGCGCATTGTCGTGGTGAAACAAGATCTTTTTCTTTGCCATTCCCGGACGTTTTTCTTGAATTGCTGCTTTCAGCTTGACTAAAAGTGTGGCGTAGTATTGTCCAGTTACAATTTTTCCTTTATCAAGGTAATCAATTAGAAGAATGCCTTTGGCGTCCCAAAAGACTGACGCCATCACCTTTCCCGCCGATTGAACTGACTTTGCCTTCTTCGGGGCCGATTCACCATGTCCAATCCACGCTTTCGACTGAATTTTCGTCTCTGGCGTGTAGTGGTGTATCCATGTTTCATCCATGGTTACGAAACGTCTTTTGAAATCAACTGGATTTTTCTTAAATAACTCCAAATTGTCGGCTGAAGTTCGTGCTCGAATGCGCTTTTGCTCTGAACTAAGCAAATGCGGCACCCACCTGGCACACATTTTTTTCATGCCCAGCTCATTATGTAAAATATGAACTACACGTTCATACGAGATCCCTATGGCTTCCTCAATCTCCCGCACTTTTATTCGGCGATCTTCCAGAACCATATCGTGGACTTTATCCACAATTTCCGGTGTGGTAGCCGATTTTGGGCGACCTGAACGTGACTCGTCAGAGGTGTGTGTTCGGCCACGCTTAAATTCCGAAACCCAGAAACTCACAGTGGAAAACGAAGGTGAAGCATTCCCAAGGACAGCATCCAACCTGGTCTTGATCTCTGTTGCCGTCTTTCCTTCCAAATAAAAAAACTTGATAACAGCACGAACTTCGTTTTTATTCATTATCGATTTAACGCTACGGAGATCGACACAGACGCTTTTCACGATTAGACTGATAGACAGATTGTACTGAAATTTTTTGACAGTTCATATGAAGAGTTAAACAAAACAACGACATAAGATTGTTTTCCAAAAACCAAGGCCTTCTCAGTCATTCCGGAAACTTTTCAATCCACCCTCGTATATCTGTCTGTCTCAATTAAGAATCTATCCGTCTTTGTCTAACAATGCCATGATGACATGATAAATTATATTTTTTTATTATAAAACTGTAAATTTAAAATACGGATACCTATACTTTGTTCCGCTAATTGATAATGACATCATCAATTTCTGCTGCAAGAATTATTAACCATTTAACTAGCATCTTCTTCGTATACACACACGCACGCAGAGCCGGATTATGACTTTTTTCGCCCAAACTTTTGACACATTCTTTAGCAAAATCGTTTGAATATTCAGCTTACAAATTATTCGAATAATTTCGTATGTCGTTGTCATTCATAAAACCAGTAAGTTTGTAAGGCAGAGTTATCAAATAACAAAATATCGGCTCCCGATTTCAGCAGCTTCCTAAAACAACGGCCATATTACATGTTCGATTCAAATCTACCAGACAGAATAAATGACAATATTTTCTACAATTTTTTTTTAGTTGATAATTTTCAATAGTGAAAATTTGTTGTGTTTTTGTTCGTTCGGCGCCCCTAGGCAAATGCCTATATTACCTTATGGATAATCCGGCCCTGCACGCACGCATGGCATAGATAAGACTTTTACTTGCTATCTCATTATCGTATGCTGTAATAGTACCAAATCGAATATTTAACAAGTGGTTCTCAATCGGTTGAACAAAATTATTATTTTTTAAATGGCACCCTATATAATTTTTTAAGCCCTTTAAATAGAATATTATTTTCTGATTTCAACGATACAAATATAGCTTAGGGTTGTATAACAATTATTTCGAGAAAAATGGTATTAAAAACTAGAAATATAATAAAAAATGGGTTTACTACTAGCGTAACTAGGCAATAGACCTGTGTATTGCGTAGCCTATTGTAATATTATAACATTATTTTTAATACCATTTATCTCGAAAATTGTTATACAGCCCTATATCATATTAATAGCGTTGAAACCAGAAAAAAATTCTGTATCCAATGGGCTAAAAAATTATATTGGATACCATTTAAAAAATATAATTTTGTTCTGCCGTTTGAGAACCCCTGATCGAATTTTCGGTTTGTTATTATTAATAAATTACCCGATAATTCTAGATCATTTCTTGTATATAACATATATATATATATATATATATATATATATATATATATATATATATATACAGGCTGTCTTGGAAATAGGGGGACATGGCTTAACCACAGATTCCTGAGGCTAAAATAAGATAATTTAACTAAACTTACCCTTATCCGAACTTATACCGTTTAGCCAGTATTAATTCTGCTTCAAAGTTCTTCTAAAAAAAAATAATTTTGCTTATAATAACAGAACGGTTGGTTCGATTTGGATGAAATTTGGTATGACACTTCATATGGATATGTCATCTTTTAAGATGATATTTGCTATTATTAGTGAACAATTTCCTAATAAATGGATAGGTAGAGGAGCTTACGCTCCAGCAAAGTGGCCTCCACGGTCACCAGATTTAAATATTTGCGATTCGTTTTTTTGGGGAACATTAAAGAGCAAAGTGTATTCTTCGCCTATAAATACAGAAAATGAACTATGGGACAGGATACAAGACGTTTCGCGCTCTATTGTGAACAATGCAGAAATGTTGCAGAGAGTACAGTACAATTTTTTACGTAGAATTAATCTTTGCATACTAGAAAATGGTGGTCACATTGAACATTTATTGTAAATGTTTTAATAAATCTATTTGCTACTTGTTTTTTAATTGTTTGTCAGATTGCTAGACAAAATTTAATTGAAAATTTTCAGGGTGCAGTCACTCAGGTTTTATTTTTTTCTGCGTGAACCGTGACAGATATCACAAATTAAACAGAGAGAGAAAAGTTTACTATTGAATGTATCTTTATGAAAAAAAAATAATTTTACGTTATCGGCGTTGCCATTAAAAAGTTACTGTCTCATCAATGTCGTGACATTCAAGTTTCTTGCACTAGCGGTTCACTAATAATAGCAAATATCATCTTAAAAGATGATTTATATCCATATGAAGTGTCATACCAAATTTCATCCAAATCGAACCAACCGTTCTGTTATTATAAGCAAAATTATTTTTTTTTTAAAAGAACTTTGAAGCAGAATACTGGCTAAACGGTATAAGTTCGGATAAGGGTAAGTTTAGTTAAATTATCTTATTTTAGCCTCAGGAATCTGTGGTTAAGCCATGTCCCCCTATTTCCAAGACACCCTGTATATATATATATATATATATATATATATATATATATATATATATATATATATATATATATGTTTGAACAATATACTCGTATAGGATTTATCACTCAATATAAAGAGTTGTTTATTTTCATTTTTTTTCTATAACAGAGATGTTTTAAAGAAATACACCCTACCGCTAGCTTTTGTTTGTAAACAACGAGAAATATTACAATACTCAAAATATAGGTTATAAAATTAAATTAAAGATAGACAAACAAATACAAAAAAAGTTTTATGTTAAGGTAGGTATATAATTTTATGTCAATAATAAACAAACAAAAATTATAAGCAACTCTTAATTTTGCATAGCCGAGGAATTTTAATTAAATTTAATTTCTGTAATGTAAAATATGAATCTATTATTTAATCAACAATTCTAACAAATACTCAGAAGATGTAAAATTTACCTTTACGAGTATAACTTTATTTGCTCTCATGCATACTTTAATTACCGTCAGTGTTTAATAGAATTATTACCGTATGAACAAAACAGCGTAGTGGATGAACAGAATGATTATGACGTAATAATCGTTAAACTTTATTTTAGGGATTCAGGTAGACATGAAATCTTTCAGTAAAATAGTTATGTGTGTCATTAGACCAGAAACTGCACTTTTGCGAGTGTCGGTTCGGCCTTTAAATACAAATACTCGCAAAGTAGTTTCTGGATGTGTGATACACAAGATTTTTTTCTACAGTTTATATACAAAGTAGCCATTTACGCTCTCTTTTGTCAACGCAAAATGTCACTTTGCCGCTCATGCGCGACAAAGTAGAAAAACGCTTGCTGTCCAAATTTCTAACTGTACAATGTTGAGAAATGTCACTTGATTACATTCTTAGTAGAAACGTTTAGTCATGTAGTTACACATTTACCACCTTCACAAGTCAATCTGACATATAACTACTCTGTCGGTATATTACATAACCAAACAAAATGCCGCACTGCTGTGAAAATAAAATAGGGCAATCATTTACAAAAACGAAAGTATAAAATGCTTAGATAAAATTGAAACAATAGCTCAACAAGAATGGAGAATAACGATAAATTAAAATTAAATATAAAATAAATTGTGTGAACAGTTGTGCTGCCACCTGCAAAAGTTTGGCGTGAACGCTCCCAATGGACATCCACTTTGTCACTGCACTAATTTAATGTACTTGAAACAAATAAATTATACAAAAAACTTATAATATTCTTTACAAAATTGGCATTAATTTTTTGAATAAACGAAAGCCAAAACAATTTGTTGAAGTTATATTGGAATGCGTTCCTAACTCTACTGAAAAACTATTGAGTAGTACTGTAAGTACAAAGTGTACATTTTATTATTTTTTGTTATGGTGGAGGACTGTAGAAAAATTTTTGTGTGTGTGTTTCGAGCGCAAATGGACATTGTCGATTTCGAAAGAATACCGCGCTCCTGCGTCGCGCGGCAACAACCTCTCAATCGACAATGTCCCATTTTGCGCTCTTAGTACACAAATAGCTATTATGCCGACTGCTCCATAATTTTTTTAAATATTAAATACTACGTTTTTTACATTAGTAACATTTGAATGTCAAATTACATGGATTTATAAACATAACCGGAAAAATCAACAAACATATTTTTATCGATTTTGCGTTGCAAATCAAAATACAACTATGTATTTACTCAAATTTAGCTTAAAATGAGAAAATGTGTTACAAGTACTTGTACAAAGAACCAGAAAATTTGGAAAACAAGCCCTGGTGAATTTTCTAAAGGACAATTGCGAAAAAAGTCTTATGAAATGAGTCCTTTATACTGTTTTTATACCTATTTTGCGTCTTTTATACACATATATTTAAAAATAACTACTATAGTAAACCGAGTTGATTTAGGGAAATTTCTATGTTAATGCTGTAGCTGGTAACATTACCTTGACATTTATTCAATTATATGAATGTCATTAGGGTCATCCACTCTAATTTTTTATTATTTAAATGAAAGTTCGTTTAATTTTTAAGCAATTCGTAGTTTTAATAAGTCATATTTGTTTTTAGTTCAACTGCATATGATTTTTAACGAAACGTATAGCTGTACTTCTCGCACCAGTTTCTATAGTAGGCTGCGCGAGAAAGATAGCAATAGTTGTGACGTAGATGTCTAGATGCTTAAAATCTCAAACATTTCAAAAACTAACAATTTTTTAAAAACTTTTGTTGTCTCTATCATGAATAGATCGTGCTAAAACTCGCACATCGAGATTTTGGTAAATGACCACGTTTTAAGGTCCCTAGAATCCAATTTTAACATTTTCACGATGCTGTCTGTGTTTACGCTCTAAATTTTGAAACCTTGTATTTACACCTTATTCTAATATGGAAAGAAGCCATTAGATTTTGGTGTAAATTAGATAACCGGAAATGGCACTTTACTTGAAGCTCAAAATAGTTTTTCTCCGAAAAATTCCTTTAAATGTTATTTTTTCGAGATTTATGTTATTATGAAAATTAAAGATTATTAAATTTTCTACAGGTTTGCATTAATACTTTTTCTATATATTTTATGGATAAATTTATAAAATTATCTATAATTTAAATCACAGAGCTTGCGCTTTAAACAAACACAACTACTTGATTAGACAGTTCATATCTCAAATGTATGTAACTGAAACTGACAGATAAATGTCACTATCATAGAAGTAATCATTTCAAATTACAGTCTATCCGTTTTAACTATAGAGTGGTGTGAAGGTAGGGGCAGATTTATATTGTTTTCTGATTGGATAATACTCCAATATTATCCAATCAAACAACAAGATCGAAGTGTTCCTATTTTCACACTACTCTATAGTTAAAACGGATAGAGTATAATAATAGTAACGTTTTAAAAAGAAAATAGTAAATAGAACCATAGTTATATGGAATGGATTTTAATACAGTTTCTAGTATAACTAAATATGTAAGTGTGTATATTTAAATTAATGAGAATTAAATAGCGGGAGGTGTTGTGTTGGCCACATCAGATTTTTTTCTTATTTATTTTCAATATAACTAACATTTTACTAAATTTTCTGTTTTAATGGAGGACCGTATTCAGATTTATGAACATAAGTATATGTCATCTAGTGCCAAACTTCTAAAGCAAAATATTGCGTGTCGATATAAAGGCTCTTTCGATACGCAATTCGGTTTCGTAATGACTTTATTATGAACACAAAATATGAAAACTAAATTAAGTTAAATTGTACAAATGCGAGAGAAAAATCAGCTGACGCCGGGGTTCGAACCCAGCTGATTTTTCTCTCGCATTTGTACAATTTATCTTAGTAGTAATACATTAATTACACGCTTCTATAGCATCACTCTTCAATTTAAATTAAGTTAGCCTGTTCCAAAAAACTTATAAATCTGTTTGCTCTCAAAATCGACATCAGTATTTTTAATGAAATATACAAATAACTATTAATTGTACATATAGTCACAATGGAAGAGATTTAACTTATTTCATTAGTTAAATGCATGCCCGACAATACATATATTTTATTAATAAAGAGTAAAGTCTTAAAAGGGTTATTCTACACGAGTAAATAATATGTGCAATTTAAAACAACAAAAACTAAGAACAAGCTTTAAAACTTGTAAACTTTTCACTATAATTATAATAAGATTTATGAGATGATTGCGCATAAAAAAATAAATATAATTAATGCCCAGTTTTATAAAAGATGGATAAGTAAATTACTAGCAAAGTAAAATTTACTCTTAAAGTTTATTCCAGAGATTTTCCTTTTATAAAGCAAGAATAAAAATACTAGCTAAGTAAATCTACAGAATAAATTACTCTACCGATTTTCGAGGAAGTAAATTTTATTCTGTAGAATAAATTTGACACATCAACATTAATTAAATTAAATTAATTATAAATTTCATCTCTTGCATTATTTTTACATTTATTTACTTATATCTAATAAATTTGCTTTGTCTATTTCTGTGTAATTTTTTCCCGTTCTCTCTTTTTTCCATGTTTGTTGACACCTGACACTTTATGGCACACTTTATTTTCTATATTGACTTTTAGATTTATTTCGTGTCAGGAACATACAGAATACAATATTATTAAAACATTCTGTGGCACATTGCTTGGAATAGATCCTCTTCAGTTGGAGATTAACATTATCATCAGTAGTAGTTTTAAGGGATACCGTCGAGTAATGTTTTATCATGGTTTTATCAATCTTTCTTATGCTCCAGTAGTGGAAAGATTAGCCGGTATAAGAAACCGTAGCCTGAGTGTATCACGGTATTCACACACTCTTCATGGAGGTCTTTTCCTTGCCACCAGTTAAAATTGTAGTTGCAAATTCATTAAAAAAAAATTTATTACCACTCTGCCCTATAGTTTTTTAATATATTAAAAAACAATATTAAATGTATATAATTATAGAAAATATTAAAATATTTATATACAGAAATCACAAAGTAATGACATATGTCGTGTCTCTGTCGGTAAATCACTAGAATAAAATATTTTATCCACAACTGTCAAATAATATACCCATAATTCTACCGATTTTTATCAATTAATGACCTTCGTTACTGTTACTAATTGAATAATATTGACAGTTCAATGGAATAATATTATTCAATCGTTATGCCAAATTCAAATCCTACCTTTCAAAGAGTACACACAAAATTACTTTTAATAAGTAATTCTTTCCACATAAAAAGCCAAAATTACACTAGTTTTGTCATTTTTCATACTTTTATTTTCTTCTTAAGCTCGAATTGTAGCTGAATAGTCGGTTTTAAGATTTTATATTAAATGTCAAATCACTTCATAATTTTGTTACAACTACACCCATGACTAGATTTGTCTATGTAAACAAAAACATTTTTGCATTTGTCAGTGAGAAAATTCTACTTATTTTTCAAAACCAATATGTGACTGATATGTTATTATTTGACAATTGTGGATAAAGTATAGTATTCTATTCGCATGTAATGGTTATTACTCATTCGAATGATTTACATCACTCGCGTTCGCTCGTGATGCAAACTTCATTCTCATGAGTAATACAATACATTACATGCTCATTGAATAATAT
>OY720450.1:14559048-14806548 GCA_963082715.1 Harpalus rubripes
CGCATGTGTGTGTGTGTCTGTGTCTGTGTCTGTGTCTGTGTCTGTGTCTGTGTCTGTGTCTGTGTCTGTGTCTGTGTCTGTGTCTGTGTCTGTGTCTGTGTCTGTGTCTGTGTCTGTGTCTGTGTCTGTGTCTGTGTCTGTGTCTGTGTCTGTGTCTGTGTCTGTGTCTGTGTCTGTGTCTATGTCTGTGTCTGTGTCTGTCTATATCTGTGCCTGTGCTTGTGTCTGTGTGTGTGTGTGTGTGTGTGTGTGCGTGCGTGTGCGTGCGTGCGTGCGTGCGTGTGTGTGTGTGGGAGTGGGAGTGGGTGTAGTGTGAGTGTGGGTGTGTGTGTTTGTATGTATGCATGTGTGTAAGTGTGTATGAGTGTGTGTGTAACAAAATTTTAGTCTACGATAACTAATACTACAATTCCAAAAATTATAATTCTTTCGTATTCCTCTTCGTTGCATCCATATGAAGAGCTGATTCGATTTTGGTTATAATAGGTCAACCGCAAGTACCCTCATTTCAAGATTTTAACAGTTTTTCTTGAAAAAACGATGTTAAATATCATTTTTCCACATTTAATGTTATTATAAATATTAAAGAACATTGTATTCTCTATACAATTTGACTGCATTTTATACTTCATATTGAATGGATATAGAGTTCTACAATTATAAAGAAATTCAATTTCATAAATTAGCCAGCTATGCTAGAAACATCTACTATATTAAGAAAATTCTGATTGAAAGATGTCAGTGTCAAGTGCAATTGACATATTCGTAGTAGATTTGTGTTATAATTTTATTCTTTTTGCTACAAACTTTCTGTATGGAATTTGTATAAAATACATACAATTCTCGAGAGGTAATGTACATACAAGAAATTTAGAATCTTTTGCAAGGAACTTTCTGTATAGATTTGATAGAAAGCCGCATCTGCCGATTGTGTTCGAAATTACGAGTGGTAAAAAGTTACCGTGTTCGAAAATTGTTCGATATCTACCAGATCCATCTACCGGAGTCATGAAGAATCTAATCTCAAAAAAAGGTAGTGATGCCAAGCAAAGCACGCGCGTTATAAGTATGGAAATGTGTTCAAAGTAGGACTCTGCTCAGCTTGTTAACTAAATACGTCAAATTTCTAACCTGTTTCAAATTTTCAATTTTTTTCATAGGTTATGGATCTACCCTGTTTACCACTTGCGTTCTTAAAGTTCCAGTAGCTATAACCTGATAAACAGCTGTTTATCGGTAACAGTTCACCGGTAGAATTTTCGTAAATGCCTCATATAACTCACGGAAGGTAATGTGCTGGCCACATCAGATTTTATTTTTTTTGAATCTTCATCACATGAATATTTTAGCATTGTAAAAAAAGTATGTGGTCGGTATATTTTTTTTAAACTTGAAGTATCATCGATAAACGATTATACACTTCGCAATTATGTATACAAAGAAACCCAAAATACTGCACCCAATAAATAAAAATGTATAAACGACCATCTGTTTTATAAATTTCGCTGAGGGTTGTACGTTTTCATTCGCCATTAGGCGGTGTAGGTATACTTATTTGATTTTAGTCTCAGCAAATGGTAATGATAATATACATATTAAACAAAAATCATTCATATAAGCAAGTCGTCAAAAAGAACAATTTTCATAAACGAGTATTCTAACTTTGGGTCTGTGTATAAATTTTCCAGATTTTTGTGCTAAGAGTACTAAGATATTTCTTTGTAATTCCATATTCCAGTGGCATTTAATAGTTTTATGCAGATCCTTCGAGTTTAAAAAGAATAAAGTATATATTTGCGGCATCAGTACTGCTGCGTTTGATTGCTGCAGCTTATCTCCGACAATAAATGTGAACTTGATTTAATATAACTTTCAATTTGATATCCAAAATTCGGCCATGAGATTGTTTAAACTATACCTTCGATAGCTCAGTTGGTAGAGCGGTGGACTGTAGTTGAGATTCGCAAGTTGATATCCATAGGTCGCTGGTTCAAATCCGGCTCGAAGGAATCTTTTTAATATAAGAATAAAGATATATAAAAAGTGGTCTTATCTGGTATTATTCTTGAAAGTATAACATTGATATTGTCTTTCATATGCCTTCGATAGCTCAGTTGGTAGAGCGGTGGACTGTAGTTGTATAACAAGTTGAAATCCATAGGTCGCTGGTTCAAATCCGGCTCGAAGGAGTTTTTTTCTCACTAAGTGAAGAAAGAAGCATAAAATATGTATACCCGGGAGAATATAATTCATGAGTCATACGTAATATGTTTTCCACCAATCAACATTCAGAATCTCCTTAGTTACATGTCTATCACAGCGATGATAAAAAACAAAAAAAATATCACCTTATTTATATTCGTTACCAAGGCATTTGTTTTCTTTATTTGACATTGACAGTTAATTTTAAGTATAAAAATGTGCGATAATCGTTGGGTTGATATCAACAATGATTCAAATAATAAGATAATTGTCAAATTAACAATGTTGTAATACAATATATTAAAAGTTAGATTAGTAGCACACATAATATGTCACAAAAATTCATTATATTCTCTCATTAAATAAAAACTAGTGATATGATTAATAATCGAAGATAATCACCCCTATTCTGTAACTCAATCGATAACTTTTATCGATCGATAATAAATTGTAGCCAATAATTATAGTAGACACTGAATAAAAAATTGATACATTTGTTTCTATTTGTCAAAAATTGTTATCGATCGATAATTATTATCGATTGAGTTACAGAACAGGGGCAATTATTTGTGAAACCGAAGCAGCACATTTCTGCAACTCGGTTTCACTCGAGAATATCATCGATGATAATCATATCACTTGTTATATTACGTATGAAAATATAAGTAGAGAAAGTCTTTCGCATACCTTCGATAGCTCAGTTGGTAGAGCGGTGGACTGTAGTTGAATCACAAGTTGAAATCCATAGGTCGCTGGTTCAAATCCGGCTCGAAGGAAATTTTTATGTTCATAAAGAATATTTCAAAATATATCATATGGAAAAAAAGTAAATGAATAAAAGTAAAAGTGATATTACTATAAAGTAAATAATTGATGAAAATAAATTCTTCGACAAATTCTAAGCGATTCTAAGAATCAATAATAAAATATTTTATTATCATACGGAAAAAATGTTAAAAAATGACCTACAATTTTTTCTGCACATAGCGGAGAACCTAATGATGTCAAGGTTGGTCAAGGCAGTGCGATAGCATTGAATTTATTTCAATGTTACGCTTATTGAATTGTTAGAAATTTTACTGGTTGATTTATTTTTAAATTCTTGAATCGAATTAAATACATATTGAACTTCAATAAGTCATTTGGAACTTTAAAAGTAAAAGCTTATCAGATAGCGATTATTTCTTCCCATCTTAATCTATTTTATTTAGAAACTTGATAAACACTTACAACCCTTTGACACATCAGTCAAAATATTTTAATACTCGTAGGTGTTTCCCTACACAATATTTCGTTTATTAAATTAGTTCCATAGTTATTGAACTTTACATTTCAAACTCTAAATAAATGCTGAAAATAACCAATTTGCACACTAGTGCGAGAAATAATTGAAAATATATGATTTTTGTTATTTTTATTTGTTTTAATGAAAGTAATTTTCATGATCGTTTAAAAATACCATACGAGCCCAAAATCATACTAGTTGGGCCGGCACAATATTTTACCATAAAGGCATTTCATTTTATAACAAAAAAACTCAATAAATAATTCATCTTACACAAATTATATTATTACCGTAAAATATAGAATTTCAGCTTACAAAAATAAAATTATTTCGATAAAAATTAGGTTTTAAACTAAATTAAAATAACGGCTTTAATTCTGTTAGGCATTGTATCAACGAACTTTGCACACTCATCAGGTTAAATAATATCCCATATTTGTTGCAATTTTACGTTTAATTCGTTTACTTTGCGAGTAAAAATATAATTTTTGTAATAATAAAAATATTGGTTCGTAGCTCGTACCACGACCACGGTTTTAAATAAAACGCTGTTTTAAGAAATGTCAAATTTCATTATTTAATAATAATAACAATAAATAATATCAAATTAATCAAAATATGATTTTAAAGCAGCATAGTTATTATATAATATTATTTAAAAAATCGTTCTTTAAAGATAAGGGCGAAATTAAATATTGAAATTTGAATTTGTCGTTTATTAAAACAGCGTTTTAGTTAAAACCGTGCTCGTGGACAATCGTGGTACGAGCCTTTTTGTTTTTTTGTAATAAAATGAAATGTCATTATGATAAAATATTGTGCAACTAATATGAGTAACGGCTCAAGCAGCAGATATGTTAGAAATTTAGAATACATTTTTTAAATTTTTGTAAACGATTGCAGAAAAAATAGTGTTCGCAACTTATGCGGAAAACATGATGGCAGAAACCACTTGCGTTGTGCAAAATCGTACCAGTGGCATTCAAAACTTGAACTATACTAAAATTATGTATAGTTTAATTTTTTAAAGAAGTCCGATCAAGGTCATCATCACGAACGTATTAACATTTTGGCATATATTTATCTCTTTCATTTACACTGTCAAAAAGCGTGTTTGATAAGGATGGCTATAACACGTTTTCTTTCAAAAATTCATATTGTTTTGACTAAGATGCGAAATGCTTTTTTAAAACGATGCTCTCTGTAACGTAAGTTCATTTATTAATTCAGATAGACATATTATATATTTTTATAAGTGTTGATATGGCAATTATTACCGAACTCCTTTGTTTGAGAACAAAATAAGAAATGATATTAACATCTAAAAATTAATATATCTTAAAGAATAAAAATTAAGAATTTCTGGAAGTGTAGATGAAGTTACATATAGGCAGTGCATTATTTTACGTCGTTTATTTTACATCGTGCTATGATGAATATCTTGTCACATTGGATAAATCTCTCCATATAATAATTTATCTCTACCCACATTTACAACTTGCTAACACCCATCCAGGCCGACTCACGCTTCAAAGAGCACGGGGGCCGGTCGATGAGTCATAAGCCTTCGCCCCCGCCCCGCTAATCATGGCATTGTCTCTTATCAGGGGCCCTACCAACCACAACCACTGCCACTGCTACACCAGCAGCTAGGTTTGCCGGACGTGGACAATACATCGAAGTAATTGTCTAGCGATTTCATCATTGTGTTATCTACAACTGGTACCACAAGTCTAGGAAGGAGTGGATCATTTGGTGATTTTAGTGAAGGGTTGTAGGTTGAATGACTGAAAGAAAGTCTCATTGTGTTTTTAATATTTATTATTCTTTTAAACTAAAATTAAAAATGCAGACTCACATTAGTAAGTAGTAGCAAAAGGTAAAAGTACGTCAAGTGCAATTTCGGATAATCTTGGATTAACAATCGATAGCCAAAAGTCACTTAAACTAAAACTGAAAATCTCATAATACAAAAAAAAATCTGATGTGGCCAGCACATAACCTCCCGTCAATTCCATGTTTAAAATAGCAATGAGCTTTTACTAAAGTATCACATCCGATTGATCGTTTGTAAACAAAATCTAATTTGTTGTTCCAATAAATAGAAAAGTCTGGAATACGAAATTTTGGATTATATTTTAATATATTTTTCACGTAACTCTGTTCACAGCTTCAAGTAAAGTATCACTTCCGGGTTATCAATTTTAGAAAAAATCTAATTTGTTCTTCTTATTAATATAAAAGTTTTAAATACCAAATTTGAAAATTTTTGATATATATATCATAAAATATTTTTCACGTAAATCTATTCAGAGCTTCAAGTAAAATATCATTTCCGGTTTATCAAGTTTAGAAAAAATCTAACATGTCGTTCTCATTAATCTAAAAGTCTTAAATACCAAAATTGAAAACTTTTGGAATATATGTTAAAAGATGATGATGCGGTTGATAAAGTTTATAATATATAATACGATTACATTCAAGTGTAAATCTAATAAACAAGATAATAAGAATAATAAGAATAATAGTAATAATAATGTGATACAGATTAGGGTGTCAGGTTAGTAATCAGGCCACTGCGACTCGTCAGTGATGGGGGCGGTCAGATTCTGTAAATAAAACCGTCTGTGAATATAAATAATTCAGTGAGTAGTACAGACGTGGTTAATATCACTAACTCTCAACATAATTAATTAAATAAGAAACAATCTCACAACATTCGCCGATCAGTGGTTACAGCAACTGATCTAAATCCCTCGATGCACTAGGGAGCACCGCAACTAGCTCTTCCCACGTTGTACCTCAACAGGAGGCCCGAGATAGGGTAACACACGAAACTATCTCGATCCCTACGATGGGCCAGGGAGCACCGCAACTGACCTTTATACTCCAATATACGGTACCACACATTTGTTCATCACCAACCATACAGTTATTAATATATTACTGAACATAGCAAATTGCAATATAATTAAGGAAAATACAAGCCACTACGGTACCACTCACCTTTTTATTCAATATTCCTTTGTCACAGTATCACACACCAAATATCAAACACTCGACACAAATGTTAACAAGAGAATGAAGAATGTTACCTCAGCCGTCTGCTCTCAGTCACATCCCTTCGCTCCACCAAACATATAAACGAAAACAAACCCTCGCTGGTCTATTATCTTTGTTTACGCTTCGACCTGATAAAAGCTAATCTCATGCGTACGTGCCACACTTGTAAACTAAATATTTGAAACTTAAAATATTCTACTTTGACAACTCGACCATCCTGACAATGATTCTCGCCCCGAGAATCTGTTGTACCTAGATAATAAGGTTATTTATTCTTACCTACAAATCTTCTGAATCGGATGTGGATGAATCGGAGATTCCACCTGAGGGAGTCCATGGCTTCATACGGTCAACGGCTACTACATTGTCGTATTTCTTTCTTGAACTTCTCCTTGCCCCTTTGTGTTCTTTGACGACGTACCGGTCGTTTGGTAAAAATTTTGTCACGATAAATGGTCCATCATATTTCGGTCGTAGTTTTCTACTTGTACCGTCGCCTCGGGTTTACATTGCGATTACAACTTGGTCGCCTTCCTGGTAGGAATTTGGTAATTTTCGTTTACGATCATATCGCGTCTTCTGCTTCATTTGGTCTTCTACTATTTTTGATGCAACTTCTGTTCTTACTTGACTGATGTCGCCAATAGTGGGTCGTTCTTCTTGTATTACAGTAGTTAATTTTGCATCACCTACAGATCGTGGTCTATACCCAAACATTAATTCGCTAGCAGTTTTACCGGTTGCGCTTGACACAGTATTATTTATGGCAAATTGTACAGATGGTACATCGTTATCCCATCGGTCACTGTCCATTGCAGTTGTTGCTAATGCTGTTAAAGCTGTACTATTGTATCTTTCCACCTGACCATTCGCTCTAGGGGTAGCAACTGCATTCATAATATGAATGATTCCATTACTGTCGCAAAACTCTTTGAACTTCTTCGATGTGAAACTAGTTCCTCTATCGCTAATAATCCTAGTAGGAGTTCCAAATGTATTGCATGTTTTCTTTAGATGTAGAACAACATGTTTAGTTTTTGTGTCCTTAACTGGTTGTAGAAAAGTGTATTTAGTAAAGGCGTCTACCATTACTAATAGGTACTGATTTCTATTTTTTGATTTATTAAATGGTCCTAAGTGATCAAGATGTAGGGTGTGGAATGGTATTGGTTTCTTTTCGATTGGATTCATTAGCCCTTCCCTCTTTCCAGTTGGTCTCTTTTGATAGATGCAGTTAATGCAACATTCTATATATTTCATAACATATTTTCGCATGTTAGGAAACCAGTAGCACTCAGATTGTTTGTTTATTGTCTTCTCAACACCAAAATGTCCAAAGTTATCATGAGATTCTCTTACAATTCGGTGTCTCATTCCTTTTGGAATTACCCATTTAAGTCCTGATGTGGTATTTCGGTGTACTCTGTCATCCCTCAATTTATATTCTTTATGTATTTTCTGTTCATAGTCGGTCGTTGGATTTTTAAGTAATATATCTCTTATTAATTTCAATTTCGTGTCTGTCATTTGTCCCGCCAATACCCAGTCGTCTATTTCTATGTGAAATATTTGCAGTGGTTCTTCACTTTCCATTTCTGTTTCGTCTGGATTTCGGCTAAGTGCATCAACATGTGCCATTTTAACTCCGGGTCGATACTCTACGGTAAATGAGAATTCTTGCAACTGTAACCACCATCTTGCAATTCTCGGGAGAAGATCTCTTTTTGAACTAGCAGTTTTCAAAGCGTTACAGTCGGTAACTACTTTAAATTGAATTCCTATTAAATAGATTCTAAATTTCTTCAACGTTTCTACTACTGCTAATGTTTCGAGTTCGTATGAGTGGTAAACAGATTCTTGTTTGTTTGTTTGTCTACTGTAGTATGATACCGGTTGTAATTTCCCATTATTTTGTTTTTGTAGTAGAATACCTCCTAGTCCAATTTTACTAGCGTCGCAATGTACTTCAGTCTCTGCTTCAGGATTATAGAGTGTTAGAACTGGTTTGTTACATAAAATTCGTTTTAATTTCGTGAATGCAGTTTGTTGCTCTTCATTCCAAATCCAAGGTTGTGATTGTTTGGTTAAAATGGTTATTGGTTTCACAATCATTGCGTAATTCTTTACAAAATGTCTAAAGAAGCCGGTTAAACCAATAAATTGCCTCACGTGATGTTGATTTCTGGGAACGGGAAAGTTTTCAATGGCTTTTACTTTTTCTTTTCCAGGTGTAATACCATTAGCGTTAATTTCAAATCCTAAGTAAACGATTGTTGTTTTGAAGAAATAACATTTCTTAAGATTTAAAGTTAAATTGTATAAGCGTAGTGTGTCCAGTACTTTCTTCAATTTTTCCAATCCTTCTTCGAAATTTTTAGCAGGGCAAATTATATCGTCTAGATATGCTGTCGCGACGTTCTTCATAGGAGAGAATATCCGGTTCACCAATCTTTGAAAAACCCCGGGCGTATTTGTAAGTCCAAAAGGCATTCGATTAAATTCGTACTGTCCATCGGGTGTAACAAATGAAGTTTTTGATTTGGAAGATTCAGCCATTGGTATTTGATAGTAACCTGATGTCATGTCTAGTGCGGTGAAGTATTTGAATCCCTGTAGTTGATCTAGTTGATCATCAATTCTTGGTAATGGAAATCTATCGGGAAGTGTTTTCTTGTTTAATTTTCTATAGTCGATGCATAATCGTTCCTCTCCATTTTTCTTCTTTACGAGCAAGACTGGAGATGCGAACGCGGAATTGGATTCTCGTATTATATCGGATTTTAAAAGATCGTCAACTATTTCTTTTACTTTGGTTCTGTTCTGCGGTGCCATACGGTATGGTCTGTATGTAATTGGAATTTCATCTGTTAACTGAATATTCATTTCTGCGGCATTGGTGCAACCCAAATCTTTTACTCCAGATGAAAATCGGTCCGAATATAATTGTAACAACTCAATTACTCTTTGTCTTTCTTCTGATGTTAATTCATCTCCAATATTTACATTATCTTCAATAATTACTGTATTTACTTCAAATGATTCTTCTTGTTCTTTATCTTTCAGATGACAGATATGTCCTCTAGCCAAAATTTTATTTGGTTTGATAAATAGTTCCTGATGGGAGATGTTAATGACTGTCACTAGGGCTTCTAAATTTTCTTCAATATGACAGACATTGCTGGGAATATATTCCTGTATGTATTTATCGGATCTGGTTTATTCTGCTCTATCCTTTGTAGTTCTGAGGAAGTTAAATAATTGTTCTGGTGTTGAATATTGTCCAGCTCTGGCAGCAGCTTGTACCATAGGATCAGTAATGCCTCCGATGATACAAGATACCGCATTACTCCCGAAAATTTGTAGTGAGTGTAACATTGACAGTTTTTCGTAATAATAGTGAAGATACGTCTCGTTGGGGATTTTGTACCTTCGTACCATTTCATTGATTTGTTGCCAGTAATCTACGCGACTCGGGAATGCCTCAATCAACATTTTCTTCCAAGTTGTCCAGTCATGGTTTATACTTGATAATGACTCATACCAAGTTTTTGCCAATCCTTTTAATTTTGCAGTCGCATTAATTATCTTAGCTCGTTCATCCCAACCACAAACATATGATAATTCGTCTACTGTCTTGAGCCATTTCTCCATTGTTTGTATTTTATTTTCTGGATCGTAATACGGCAGATTTTCACGCCCCATGTTATTAGTATTACTTCCAGAGGAGGTCGAAGCTAAGTTTTGTTGCATATTGGAAACATTTTGAGTAAGTTGCAACATCATATTTGATATGACTTGCAAATCTTCGGAAACATGCGAGTGATTACTACTTGCAGTGGTAGTTGACTGATCAGTTGCCTCTGAATTAGGTACAATAGTAGCGATAGCGTTGTTTTCGTCATGATTCACTAACTGAGTAATATTTTTGCGAGATCCCCGTCTTTTACTCATTATTGATGGTTTGGTATTGATGTGATTAAATTAAACTGATCTATACGGATACTAGACTTTACGTTTTCGATTTAAATAACGATTGTTCAAGTTCAGATCCCACTTTCTGAGATGTTAAAAGATGATGATGCGGTTGATAAAGTTTATAATATATAATACGATTACATTCAAGTGTAAATCTAATAAACAAGATAATAAGAATAATAAGAATAATAGTAATAATAATGTGATACAGATTAGGGTGTCAGGTTAGTAATCAGGCCACTGCGACTCGTCAGTGATGGGGGCGGTCAGATTCTGTAAATAAAACCGTCTGTGAATATAAATAATTCAGTGAGTAGTACAGACGTGGTTAATATCACTAACTCTCAACATAATTAATTAAATAAGAAACAATCTCACAACATTCGCCGATCAGTGGTTACAGCAACTGATCTAAATCCCTCGATGCACTAGGGAGCACCGCAACTAGCTCTTCCCACGTTGTACCTCAACAGGAGGCCCGAGATAGGGTAACACACGAAACTATCTCGATCCCTACGATGGGCCAGGGAGCACCGCAACTGACCTTTATACTCCAATATACGGTACCACACATTTGTTCATCACCAACCATACAGTTATTAATATATTACTGAACATAGCAAATTGCAATATAATTAAGGAAAATACAAGCCACTACGGTACCACTCACCTTTTTATTCAATATTCCTTTGTCACAGTATCACACACCAAATATCAAACACTCGACACAAATGTTAACAAGAGAATGAAGAATGTTACCTCAGCCGTCTGCTCTCAGTCACATCCCTTCGCTCCACCAAACATATAAACGAAAACAAACCCTCGCTGGTCTATTATCTTTGTTTACGCTTCGACCTGATAAAAGCTAATCTCATGCGTACGTGCCACACTTGTAAACTAAATATTTGAAACTTAAAATATTCTACTTTGACATATACCATAATTTCATAATATATTTTTCACGAAAATCTGTTCATAACTTCAAATAAAGTATCACTTCTGGTTTATCAATTTTAGCCAAAATCTAATATGTTGTTCGCTTTCATATAAAAGTCTTAAATACTGAATTTAAAAAGTTTTTGAATATATCATAATATATTTTTCACGAAAATCTGTTCAGAGCTTCAAGTAAGCTATCACTTCCGGTTTATTAATTTTAGCCAAAATCTAATGTTATTCCCCTTGATACGAAAGTCTTAAATACTAAAATTGAAAAGTTTTATATTATATTTTAATATAATTTTTCATTAAAAACTTTTATGGGCTTCAAGTAAAGTATTACTTCCGGTTGTCCAATTTTACCCAAAATCTAATCAACTCTTTATATGAATGTAGAAAGCTTAAATACGGAAAATATAAATTTTCGGAAGTTTGTTGTAAGAGTTATCGTGGAGGAAAAAATTGTCACGTAAACACACACACACACACACACACACACACACACGCACGCACGCACGCACGTACACACGCACGCATGGCTACACGCACACGTACACACGCACGCCCACACACACATCATAAAAACGTGTTGTGGGGGCCCTAACTCGTGCTTATTTATTGAAAATTAACCATCGAATTTTTGAACCGATAACATGATCTCCCTTATCTTTGGTATGACGGGAGGTAAAAAAAAAACTTCGAATTGAGTAAAATATTAATTTTCGACTGATTTTGTTGCGACCCAAAATAAAACCCGCGTGGTCCACTTTTGGATCGCGACACATAGTTTATGTACTAATAATAAAATAGAGTGTAGTTCGATGATAGACTAACTTATAGTGAGATTCGTCTATAGTCTATGATAGCTGAAAACATACATCAGAGTATGCAAATTTAAGACTTCTCTTAATTTAGGAATGAGGGTTTTTTACCCAAAATATTGTTAACAGTTCAACACGATTTTTAAGTTTATTCAGTCGAATCCTTTATCAAAAAACACAACAATAAGTGTATTAAAACTACATGCCTGCAAAATTTTATTATAATCTCACTTTGTGAAATGCAAACAGAAAACATATTTATTTATCAGATTAAAGTTTTACGATATATTTAAATTTCTTTTCCATACGTTCAGTCGATCAACTTTATCTTCTCTGCCAAAAATTACGGAATATGTCTTGGAATATTTGTTTCTCGAACACCTTTTAACAAAGCATATTTTGGTGTATATTATGATCATTTTCTTTAATTCACTTATTTTTCACATTTTCAAATGAAATTATAAAAATCTAAGTTTGAGAACATCTTTTTATGTTAAATGAAACGACGATGTTTGACGTTTACATTTTTGACATGACCTAATGATCGTCATTAATTTAGTTCTCTAAAATTCCGCTGATACCGTCTGCTGTTCTGTGGGGCCTAATCAGTGGCGGCTCGTGTATCAAAACTTTGGTGAGGCATGGCATTTAGAGAAAAATGCGGGCAGGCGAAATTTTTCTTTATTCAAGGTCAAATGCCTTATAATTGAAAGTTATATTTTTTAAGGGATGTGCAGCTGCATGTTTTTCCCCTTTCATGTACAAAAATAAATTGCCAGACCACAAAACATTTCTTCCACCTTCGAATTAAAATTTTGTATTTCAATTTTTCTAGCACTATCAATTGCAGTAGACATATTTTGCTTCCTTAAAAGTACTAATTTACAAGTTGAAGCAATGTAATCTTTACGTATGTTATTAGTACTAGTAAAAAGTATGCACAGCCAACAAAATAATTTATTAAGTACTTTACTGCCGACAAGCCAGTTATATTTATCATAGCAGGTGTTAGTTGCATCTTGCCTCCTTCTCCAATATTTATTAATGATGTACTTTAGTGATGCACGACGAGAACGAGAGCGAGATTGCAGTTTAAAATTCGAGGCGAGATCGATATAACAACTGCGAGAAGCGAGAAATCTCGCAATAAAAAAGTATTTGTAATTTTATAGCTTTGATTCATAAATTCAATGAAAAATGCTCCGTACAAGGAGTGAAGTCAACGCTAATTCATGCATAGAACACGTAAATGTGAAAATTTATGAATTCACTATATTTTTTGAGTCTATCTAGAGTCGATTAGTATCGGTCTCAGAGGGAGGAGATGCAAAAATAAAGACAAAATCGGTATTGCATCCAATAGAACTAGTTTTTCTTCAATATTTCAGCCCCTACTTCACCCCAGTTAAAACCACGGTTAATAAAACTCTTGTCGCCCCTGAAAAGTAAAGGATGTTATATTAAGCGTCGATTGGAGCCAACAGGAAGAGAAACGGAGTGATTGATTGCCGGCGTGTTACCAATGTAGGGGTTTTTTATGACTTAATCTTACTTAAATAATAATTTAATGAAAAAGTGTAGGTACTTTTAGTTACAAAAAATAATTTTTTAATGTTTAATTCGTTTTATTAATGACAGAATGTGTTAAATGTTCGTATTGAATTAGTTTAGAGAATTTGATGATAAATTTGTTATTTTAGAGGTAAATTTAATTATTTACTAACTTATCACATTTTCTTGTGACCGTAAATGAATAAACATTATGTTAGTATCGAAATAATTTGGTGACCAGAATTTAGTGTTTCGTTTCTTTATTATAGTTATACGACTGCAAATACATGGAAAACGGTGCTATTGGTGCGAACTTGTCTCTTGTAGTTAAGCAGTTACGTAAATACGTAGTGCGCAAGCGCTTATTTTTATAGCGAGACTCTCGTGCAAGAACGAGACGAGACTCAAAAAAAATGTGCGAGAACGAGAGCGAGATCGAGATTACAGATCCGAAAACGAGACGAGATCGATATTTTATATTTCTCGTCTCATCTCGCCTCGCGTACATCACTAATGTACTTAGATCAGAACATAGCAGAGATGGTCTTTTTGTTTTAATTCTTTGACAAACAGTTTATCCTTATTTTAAGACAGTCGCTGAAATGGAATTTTGTTAATTAAAAAAATTATATCTTCAGAATTATTCCTTATATTATTATCATTTAATTCGAAGTTCTTATCTTTTAAAGTCCCAGTCGAAGCCATTACACTTGTTTTGTTTTCAACTAAAATTTAAAATACAAAAACCCTACTTAGGTAAACTATAAAAACTACGAAAAATAGTGGCTTATGTTATTATAAGGTTTTAAATAATATAACAAACCGGTTTGGCGTCTTAAGAGTTCGATTAATATAATATACCTGTTGAAAACAGGTCAATATATCACATTGTTCATACAACTTTACATAAAAATTATGTTACGTCTACTGCTATTGGAACTCATGATTTACTGTATTTGTAATCCATGCATGCATAACCCTATTCACAAACTATATTAATTCCATTGCACATAAATTCCAAACTGCAGACTCCTTGCAAGTTGCTTTGCTGCACTGCAGCCGACCCAATACATCAGTCCTGATTTGTATTCCTTGCACAGTATGAGCAAGCCAGTAGCATGGAGCATGTAGTAGCCCCGTAAGTGATTTATATTTGCTTATTGTTTGACAGCTCCTGAGCACGCTGGCGAGTGACCTTGACCTCATGCTGAGCGAGCTGTGTACGACACCGCCGCCGCCGTATGCAGACTTACCGGATGCTGATGATTCACACAGGTTAGAACTTGATTGTTTTGTTGATGATTTGTTCTATTTAGTTGTAATTTAAATGAAGGGTCGGGGGGTAAAACAATAAAACTCCATTTTTTTCAATTTTGAGCTTGAGACAAAATATACAGGCTGTCTCATAACTCGCGCCCCAGAGCGAATGAGGAAACACGAGACTGCACTCGGATGTGTAATTTCGAAGAAAAAAAAATCTAGCTTAAAAGATATTCGAGAAAAGACGTCTTAAAATTGACCAATCAGAGACCTACACCTTTAACGTGTGTTTGCCGTAATTTTACGTTACTATGTAGTTTTCGAAAAATGTCAGTGTCAAATTAAATTTGACAAGGTGAATAAAAAAGGCAAATTCTTACCATGTATTCAGCCGCTGATTACTTAGAAATTACAATAATATTTTCGTTTAACACATTTTACACAGCTGCTACAACACATTGCACTGTACGATATAAATGATGATCTCGGATGACACCTTCGCTAACCTAAATTTGTTGACAGTGAAAAGTCAACTCAAAGTGTCAAAATCACAGTAAGTCAAACAAATTTTGTAACTCACTAGTAGTATTTTTAAAACCTAGCAACCAGTCGGAAGTGTCAGTTTCGTCTGGGGCGCGAGTTGCGAGACATTTTGTATATATAATTAACGTCAACAGAAGCGACACTATTGTATGTATTGTCGTCCGTGTGCTCATGGCTATGTGTGCGTGAACTTGGACCAGGGAGGGGTACTCCGGTACGCCAGTATATGCCAGTGACGGAGTGACGGCGTTCGTGTGCAGGGCGGTTCAGCGCAAGAATATTACGACTACCAGACTAGACTAGTAGACATAATGCCGGGTGGTATAATATATTGTTGCGTAAAAGGTTTTCCAAATAATAATAAGGTTAAAACAATTGTAAAAAGCTTTTTTAGACTACCGGCTGACCCAGAAAAGAATTATATTTATTTTATTTTACATATCATCACCGCCTCAGGATATTATGGCTACATTAAATTTGTATGTAATTGTTAAGGAGTTTTATTAATTTAGAACAATTATTATATTTTTATATTTATTAAGTTGACATTTAAATTTAAATTTGAATTAGGTTTTACGTATTTTCTGTATGTTTACATTTTAATTTAAACCGGAAAGGTTTTTAAACGAATGCTATTTCAAAAATTTTCATAGTAATAATATTGATATCAAAATAAATAATCTTTCCTCCTAGATACCTAGACAGACATCTTACGTACGCCTATGCTAGCGCGTAAAGCGAGCCTGTTGAAGGTCACCAAATTCAAATACACACGTATAGGGTAGTGTCGTACCAGTGCTTAAGATGCCTTCTAGTACTTTGTTAGCAGATGATGCATAGTAAATTGAGTTTTTTGAATTTTGTGAACTTCAAATTCACGTTGATGTACAAATTACATTTTTCAAAAATTGCCGATTATTAATTTATAATATTGTAAACAAAAGCTTTCTTTATAAAACTGTTTTTACAGATTATAGAAATTCGTGTCCATTCTCGAGATATATAGTGATAAAAAGTGGCCGTTATTAATGAAAAAATCAGAAAAGTTTAATTACGCTGGAAGTGGTTGGTCATGAGTAATTTTTTTTATGGTTTCATACTTCGAGCATATACTGACTAGAGAAGTAATTCTCTATGCCAACGCATAGCTTGTTGTGATCGAAAGATATGCGGTTGGGGGGATTTGCGGGGCTGGAAGTCATGGTGTATTGCGGGCAGCGTTTTGTTTTGGTTATATGTCACTACTTCACTGATTACAATAATATATATATATATATATATATATATATATATATATATATATATATATATATATATATATATATATATAATATTATTGTATTCAGTGACTACTTGTCATTTTACTGTAATCTAACCCTTTATTTTATATTTATCAATATAGTTTTATATTGTTTGGTGCCAAATTGCAATGAAAAATACAATAAAAATACTGAAGTTTCGTTTCGTGTGAAAGTAATTAGGATTTTTTTACAAATAATATAATAACCAAAGTGTAACTTTTTGGTTTCCTGCTAATATTGACGTGAGAGAAATGCGACTGAAATTTATTGGAAATAAAAATGATTTACATATTTCAAAAGCAACAATTCGTCATACTTTGTGAAAATATTAAGACAATACGCAGCCCGCTATACACCACGGCTTCCATCCCCGCAAATCTCCCCTGCCGCATATCTTCCGACCACAACAAGCACCGTAAGGCGGCCTCTAGTCAGTATATGCTTGAAGGCTTCATATGTATAATTTTCTGCTGAATTCAATGGTAAAATAAAAAATATAGCATTCCATTTAAAATTAAAAAGTTAGAGTCTACTTCCGGTTAAACCAGAAGTGCTGCTGTTTTGAAAATATTTTAGCTGAAACGGACATGTCGGAAAACACCTAGATACTAAATTTCGTAAAATAATATTGAATAGTTTTTAAAATAACGATAGCGTAAGTTTGTCCTGGGACATTTTTTGTATACAGAATGTTCATTTTAAATGGGTCACCATTGCTATCTCGAGAACTTTTTATGCAAAGTTGGTTAAATGGGCAAACAATTTCTGTTTCACAAGACAAATTTTAAGAAAAGATAAATTTATTTTTTTGGACAAGTGGTTCTCAAATACGGGACCAAACTTTTTAATTTTAAATGAGAACAAATTTTTTATTTGCTCATTCGTTAGACAATTTAATTCTGAATTCAGTGATGTAATATTTTTATCCCCTTGCATAATGATTTTTTTGAGAAAAATGCATGTATAGTTTTATATTAATTTGATTAAAATATGGCTGTAATAAGAGTGTCATGAATGGAAAAAACGAATACGTGTTAATTTTTTTACGTAGAATTAGAATGCCATGTAAGAAATACGTGAATATTTTGTTTGCGTTGACATGTATGATCAATTATGTCTTGTATCATTTAAACCATTCAGTATTGCGGAGCATAGGGAATAGTTTTGACATCTCTGTTCGCTGAAATTAGAGACAAGAGACAAGTTTACCCAATGTAATTTATTCTACTTCAGATTTGCGCTGTTGCCAGTGCCACCTACTGAATGGCTTAAATGGAACAGAGCATACAAGAACAAAACATTTACTTCTTTCAGTTAGGGCATTCTAATTCTATGTAATAAAAATAACATGTGTTCATTATTTCCACTCGTGGCACTCTTATTATAGCCATATTTTAATCAAACTTATATCAAATTTTACATGCATTTTTCTCAAAAAAATCGTTATCTAAGGGTATAAAAATGTTATATCACCGAATTCAGAATAAAATTCTCTAACAAAAAATATGTTTTCATTTAAAATAAAAAAGTTATGTCCCGTATTTTGAGAACCGCTGTGAAATAAAAATTGTTTGCCCATTTAACTGTCTTTGTAGCTCTCGTAGTTCTCGAGATAACAATGGTGGCCCATTGAAAATGAACATCCTGTATACTCTTTCTTCTTGAAATTTACTAAATATTATTCTCAATTCAACTCAAAGTCACATTTGCAAAATATTTGATGAAAAGGATTTGTTGAAGCTTTTTAAAGAGACGAGAAACGATCTTCAAGAGATAGCAGTAAGTCTTGTACCTGAAATATGAGCATATAAAACTCATTTTACACATGATTATTTCAGAATATAATAACTTTTGACGTGTGCATAAATTTAATTATATCAATAATAATATAAGGACACATTATATCGCATAAAATATCTATTACCATTACAAAACCTATTAAATTTTCACGATTATTTACCAATAACGCAACTAATTTTATATATGTAACCTTTTATAACGAATTTCATCATTTGCAAGCATATTAAAATTGATTATTGTAAAGTAATAAATTCTAAAGCACTATATATTTGTCACGTAAGGCCATAAGACAGTAAATAGGCAGAATTTCCATTGGGAATGTATTTCACGTGGCGATAACGGCAACCAATACGTCAGTGTCGGTGTGCATATTGCCGTGTATCAGGGGCGTGACGAAGAATACGAAATTGCAGTTGTTGAGAAATATTTCAGACATAACTCTCACCACGTATAAACCGTCTTTATAACCGTAAAGGGTTTTTGATGTTGACTAAGTGAATACAGCGAAGTGGATACATAAAAATTGTATTATATTGAAAATATCACTGAAATATAATTTTGAAAGCATTCATTGTGAAATTTTTCGATTCTCTGTATGCGCAAAGAGAAAGTTTATAAAATATTAAAAACTTTTTATTTTGCAAATAATGTTATTACCTAATGTGAAATGTTTTCAAATAACATACTGTATAAAGTAGTTTATTCAAAGAGATAGAGAGAGAAACACCGCGATAGGTAGTGCTTTTGTAATTTTTCTTGGTTACTTGCAAATCGAAATTGTTATTTTCAGTTGTTGATAGCATGCGTAATATGTCACATCCGAGAATGTGAGTACAAAAGAGCATTGCTTTTTCTAGGCATTCCACAACAAAATAGTGTTATAAATAATAAAATTTTATAGTCATATTTTGTTATCATGTTTCAAAACACACAAAATCAAAAAGGTTCATTCACACATCGAAATTAGTTTTAGTTTTATGTTTTAAGTTTTTGTTTTAAGTATATTGGAGTCATGTTATCTTCATTCACAATTCACAAATCAGTATTTAGTTTTCGTAGAAGCTTGCAAACTCAAAATTTAAGTTTTAGTTTACGTTTTATATTTAAAAATCGACCAATAGGAAGAAGCCTAGAACGATGTAGTGATATGTAGTTGCCTCTTTCTATCAGCTGCCATCGTGGCACAGTGTCATCGAAAATAGGTACATAATCAGATTATTTTGAAGTCCAAAGATGAATAGCAGAAAAATATTATGTTTATGTACGGTATTATTATTAAAATTGTATATAAATAGAAATAAAAATAGGAGAAGATAGTTGGTTAGACCCATAAATCAAGTACGTAGAGAACAGGGCGATTGGTTCAATTTAAATCTTACTTTACAACTCTGCTGACCATAAATGTCAAATGTTAAAAATATTTTTTGAGGTTACATGATAGTTTCACAAAAATAAACATATATGGCATCATATGCTAAATAGTATTATAAATAGTTATTTCTGAATGGTCCTTACAACTAAAATATAAAACACAAAACAGAAAACCAAAACCGAAAACTAAATACAATTTGAGAATGAACCTATAGTTATTATTTTCATAATAAATTTCTATGCGTCAGTACTATCAACTGTCAAAATTTCCACTAAGTTTAAACTGTATTAATGGACCTTTTTAATTTAACGGCTATCTCTTTCTATCGCTGTAAATAGTAAGAAAATGGCACGAACAACTGCCAGTTGGGCTGTCAAACGAAACGTCAAAAATATTGCAGTCATTAAAATACCTGCATTCTCAGTGAAAATTTGCATCGTTAGATATTTTAACTTCAATAAAAGCTTTTGTAACTTATTTCGATAAGATTTTTTAAAGTTATTTGAGATATTCACACATTTGACGTCTAAATTTTTTAGAAACGAACGTCATAGATCTCAGTTGTTCTTACTATGCGCAGATCCCCATTGCGTATATCTTCTATCTCTTTAAATTGAAAAGGTCCATAATAGGATCTTCCAATGTTTTTTTAATGAAATTTAACTAAATTGAGAACGAAGTTCTTTAAAGTCTGAAAATTGTTAGTATTCATTAAAGCCGTAACAATTTTTTAAAGATTTTATGATGCAGATGTTAAGCTTATTATATTATTTTATTACTTACTTACAAAATTATATAAATATGTTTAAAATAACTTTTGAGGTCAATTATTGGAATTACATATGCCTGGATAATAAGGAATTCAAAAAATAATCCACTAGCATCCTATATTTTTTAACCATTGTTTTACTTTCTTTTTTCGTTATTTTCTGTTTTCATTTAGTTAAAAATGGATTCCGAATTTCAAAAAGGCGATTGCAAAAGTCTCGAAACTATTGAATTGAGCAGGCAATGTTGAGGGCATTAAAATTTTTTTTTAAACTTAAATGGCCAGTTGCACAACTTATAGTTAAATTGTTAATCGTTTATTAAATTGAGAATATAATTTATTAGTCACGTGACATGTTTTCCGCCAATCAACTTTAGAATCTCTAGTAACATATCTATCACAGCGATGACAAAAAACAAAGAAATTATCACCTTATTTATATTAGTTACTAATGGATTTGTTTTCTTTATTTACAACATTGACAGTTAATTTTGAGTATAAAAATGTGCGATAACCGTTGGGTTGATATGAACAACGATGAAAATAATGAAGCAATTGTAAAATTAATAATTTGTAAATGGCACAAAATTTACCCCTGTGGTGCACTCTTCACGCCAGCAATGAGTGCCCGTGAGGTGACGCCTGGTAAACGCCCGCACGGTACAAATATGTCATCATCATTACCGAAATCTGCATACAAAGCAGATTGGCACACCCAGCAATGGGTAATATGCCATGTTGATATATTTATTTATTTATTTATTTATTTGTAATACCATAAATGAAAAGTTATGTTAGTAGCACACACAAAATTTCACAAAAATTTATCATTAAATATAAGCTCGAGGTATGATTAATAATCGAAGATATTGCTCGTGAAACCAAAGCAGCACATTTCACTCGTCTTTTGGACTCGTGAAATCTGCAACTCGGTTTTACTCGAGATTATCACTTGTTTGTTACGTATGACTATGTATCGAAACGAAATGTGAAATGAGTTGTTAAATATTACTATTAAAATTTCCATTCGTACTTTTTTTTGTTAACTATTAGTTAAGATATTAACCATAAACTGTGCAACTGGCCATAATAGCTTTTATACAGTTTTAAGATCTACTTTTAATATAAATGACCTATGTTCCAATTTGTGACTATGATGGATGATCCCATTTAGTTCGTAGCAAAACATAGTGTTACAACTTCTTGCGAGAACAGCGTTCACTTTTCTCGTGCTTTAATGTTAATACAGCTCTCATGAGGGAAGAATGTCTTTTTGCAATTACTGTGTAACTATTTTTAATGTTTTGTAGTTCAGAATTTGCTCCACTTAGTTGCAAAATAGAGTATAATACGTACTCTGTTTAGCTGCATAAATAGTATATTACTAACCGAGGTGGAAAGTGTTTCATTGTCGAGGGCGAAGATAGTTAACCAAGGAGCGAAGCGCCGAGGTTAACTATAGCCCGAGACAATGAAACTTTTCACCGAGGTTTGTATACTATTTTATTCACAATCTGAAATAAAAAATTAATATTTATATTTAAATAATAATAACCTAACATAAATAAACGAATGGTCTGAGATTGTTCATTTGTCACATGAACTGTCACTTTGATTTCTAACCTTAAATATTGATTTCATTCATTACTTGTATTATTTACAAGTTTATTCCATATTTTTATCATATAAATTGTAAAGATGCTTTGTTTATATGTAAATACCCATCATTGATACGCATTGATCTCTCAAAGCGGGGGGCAGCTATTTCCCGCCTCGAGGTTGGAAAGTATAGCGTGAGTATAGCTGAGGTTGGAAAGTGTCAACTTTCCAACCCCAGCTATCTTCACGTTATACTTTCCAACCTCTTGGAATATGAGGTTAACAATAACTAACTTCCCAACTTTCTAAAAGTCAGAAATCGTCATATTACTAACCGATTGTGAATAAAATATTTTAATAACCATTCTAATTGGTGACTCACTCATTTATAATCCTCCACGAATATTCATAGAACTTCGCTCTGCGTGCACACGTGCTTTTCTCCATTCATTCTATCACATCCATACCGCTATATACTATGTATATAAGTACCCCAGGCAATGATGTGACTAACTGCAGTACTGCACTATATGCGTGCTCCCTTTGTTAATAAAGAGATCTCCTCGGTAAAGACCAAGCGTGCAGCATGCAGTGGGAGTAGGGAAGTAAGTATGCATAATGGATAATACGTGCTACATGAGCAAAAAATTAAAAAGGGTAACTAATTGAAATTAATAGGGTAGATGTGGAACTACTTCATTAAAATTCTTTTAATTCTTAATAAATCAAAGTAATGTGCATGTGGGTACGGGAATAATAAATGCATTCATATATCCGGATACGAGCATAAATTCCGTTGAGGTATGTGTGTGTCTATGTAGTATTCATGGAAACTTAACAATAACACTTGACTAATTTTTTTTTCTCCAGATTGCTTATTGAAAGGAAATATTAGGTAAAAGCGCCTTTACGAGTATGAAGCGCGCTGTTACATTATATTCTTGTGAGCGGTGAGCTCTATAAAAGCGTGCTCGTAACACAGGTCATTTGTAATTTATCAGGAAGCCTGGAATAGTATTTTACTGTCCTGTGACATTTTTACCTCCCACTACCCTTGCTAAGGGAGGTATAGGGATCGTGTTAAAAATCGCATATCGAGATTTTGGTAAATGACCACATTTTAAGGTCCCTAGAATCCAATTTTAACATTTTCACGATGATGTCTGTGTGTATGTGTATATGTGTGTATGTGTGTGTGGATTCTCCTCTCTAACTCAAATACCTACTATCATTCAGAAAATTTTGAAATCCTGTATTTCGAACTTTTTCTGTATTAGAAAGAGCCCATTAGATTTTGGTGAAAATCGGATAACCGGAAGTGGCACTTTACTAGAAGCTCAGAATAGTTTGTCTTCGAAAAATACCTTTAAATGTTATTTTTTCAAGATTAATGTTATTATAAAAATTAAAGATTATTAAATTTTCGATATATTTGCATTAATACTTTTTCTATATATTTTATGGGTAAATTTATAAAGTTATCTATAATTTAAATCCCAGAGCCTATGCTTTAAACAAACAAAACGCAGTTATTCAAATGTATGTAACTGACAGATAAATGTTACTGTCAAAGAACTAATAATTTCAAAATAATATTAGTAACGTTTTAAAAAGGAAAAAGTAAATAGAACAATAGAAAAAGAATTCAATACATTTTTCAGCATAAGTAAATATGTAGGTATGTATTTAGATTAATAAAAATTAACGATTCAAAAAAATGTTAAAGCTAATCCTCATTTTTGGGTTAGTGAATTCTATTCTATCCCGGTTATTAAAATTTAATCTTCATTTTATTATAGTTCCGGTGGCTCAGTGGTTAGAGCAACGCATGTCATGAGTGTCCTCGGGGCTCTGGGTTCCCACTAAGGCATGGATGTGGGTGGATGTAAACCCACTCTGTAATTAGGGTTTAATCCTGCTAAGGGGTTTAAAAAAAGGTAGATTAGATTAGACTATATTTTAAGAAATAAACTGTCAAAATTACATTAAACTTTGCTAATCCAAAAAACTTAATCTTTTTTGTGACTCGGGCTGTAAATGGCGGGAGGTATTGTATTGGCCACACCAGATTTTTTATCAATGGTAACTTGGAAGATTTGAAAATTAGTACATAATCATTAGTTTTGTATGAAGTTTGTCATTGGTCAGATAGTCCTTTGTTAAAATTATTTAGTTGTATTGGGCATAGCATATTAATTTTTCTTTCAACTTTGTATATTGATAGATATTTCGTAGCTCTGATAATGATTGATTTCTGTAGAAAATTTAAAAATATATCATTTATCACATCTGAATTGAAACTTCAAAGATTAATAGTTTTTGTTTCGCTGCCAATCTGTCTTTTCCGTATTACTCCATATTGAAGTAAAATTAATTGAAAGTTGAAAATTGTAAAATAAAGGATGAAAAATGAAACAATTTTTAATTTTTGGCTGTTTCGCCGTATGTCCTAAGTATTAGATACGAATTAGTCCCTGACTTCCAAAAATAACGATCCAAATGTAATACATTAATTTAATTTATGTAACACTTGCGAAAACAGGTGGACGATTGACTAAGTAGACCACTTTATTGCGGAGGAACACACACACATTGATAAACCTAGCTTAAAAGATTCGAGAAAAGACGTCTAGGGTTTTATACAAATCAAATCTTCTTTAAAAGGTGTGGGCGACTGTAGTTTTTGAAAAAAGTCAGTGTCAAATTAAATTTGACAAGGTGAATAAAAAAAGGCAAATTCTTACCATGTATTCAGCCGCTGATTACTTAGAAATGATTATAATTTTCAGAGAATGTGGACGTAACGCCAGAGAGGCAGCACGAGTCTATTCGGAATGTTTTCCGGATAGAAATCTTGTGGATCATCACACCTCAACATATCCTTCCGGGATTAGTGGATTAAAAAGCCTTTGTAACTCCGTTATGTAAGCAGCCACAAATTATTTTCTTCTATTTGTTGGCAAACTATTGTCGTCGGCAAGTGTCAGTTTCGTCTGGGGCGCGAGTTGTGAGACATTCTGTGTACAGGCTTCTGACTTGGACGACGCAGCATAGGGGTTTCAATGGTAAAATCTTAATGTGCAGTTATTTGCTCTCCTAATTATTTTAGAGTATAATTTTATTTAGGTTTTTGCTACAGAAATACTGCTTCCGAATATGCTATTGTTATTAATTTTTCAGTATCCTGAACCGTAAAAATAGTCGAAAACAATAATAACAATTTTGCAAAAATCATTGATGCCATGGATCAAAAATTTACACAAAAGCGCAAACATCTGACACTACTTAAAGAAATCTTAAATTTAGTTCTCGTCAACAATGTAGTTTGACGAGAACCGAAAAAATATATTTTTTTTCAAACGTCATAAAAATGGCATCTTTTGTGACTTGATTCACAAAGTAGAAGTTTCATTTCTACGCCGCCGGAGTAGAAATAGCTAATTTCTACGCCGGCGGAGTAGAAATAAAATAAATAAATATCCATAGAAACTATATAGAATCAGCCAACAAGAATTAACTTGTACAATAGAAATCTGTATTATCGCCCTAAATGTCACTATAACTCACTAGATAACCTAAGAATAAAGTTACTGACATAAGATTTAAATTGATAACCTATAAAATGAAATATAGACAGTTTACATACTTTTAACGAAATAAATAATATAATTAAAGTACAGTAGACGTACAGATTACAATAACAGGGACGGTAATAAAGGTAAGAATACTTCCAATTAAAGTGATACAAACAGATTGTATTGTAGGAAGATGAATTGAAATATAGATAGAAATGTAAAATTTAGGCACAAGATTAACAAAATCAATGAATTACATTCCTTAAATAAAGAAGAAAAGTATGGGAATATCGCCAAATATTTCTCATCTGAAGCATCAAATAAGAACATATCAAATTGCTCTTTTGTAAGGGCTTTGGATTTTTGGGGGGAATATCCTTGTCGTTGTTTTTTTAAATAAGCCTGAAGTTTTAAATAATTGCCAATATTTATCCCATGTTTAATGTTTATCATTGATTTTATCATTGAATATTGTGACCACATAGTTGAGCTTTTCATTTTAAATTGATTCGCCATTTCCGAAAAGTATGCCGAAAATAGGTGTTCAGAATAATTTTTAATGTTTTTCTCATCACATTAATGAAGAAATCTCTTATACGCCGCTTCATAGAACTTGCTAGACTTAGTTGGGAACGGGAACAATTTATCAATAGCAGCCTTCGTTAATTCCACAACTTCAGGGGTGTACATTTTAATTTTTCAAATTCCAACATTTTTAATTTCACACAGAGGATATAAAATTATATAATTCTTTTCAAACGTCAAAACGTAAAAGTGTGAAAATTTTCACTTGAATGTTTATAACAAAAAGTGAACACATACGAAAGTATCCATAGCAACAGAGCAATTGAAATCCGCAAACATACCTACTTCACGGAATTTGTTTTTAATAACGTCAAGTTTTAAATTATTTTAATTAAATATTTGCGTTTGATAAGAAAATATAGTGTCATTCGGAGTAAAAGCGTCTTTGTGTGCCTCGCATGCAATTGTCCGACCCGCTTCGCTCGTCGTGCAAACTTCCATGCTCGCCACACAAAGTATCACTTTTACTCCTAATAACACAATATACTATTTTTACAATAATACATTGAAGTTTTAAAACCAAATTACTCACATGAGTTTTAACAGTTTGTTGATAATATAATTGTGAATGGAAATTATATATAAAAAAAAAACAAGATATATATATATATATATATATATATATATATATATATATATATATATCTTGTTTTTTTTTTTTATATAATTTCCATTCACAATTATATTATCAACAAACTGTTAAAACTCATGTGAGTAATTTGGTTTTAAAACTTCAATGTATTATTGTAAAAATAGTATATTGTGTTATTAGGAGTAAAAGTGATACTTTGTGTGGCGAGCATGGAAGTTTGCACGACGAGCGAAGCGGGTCGGACAATTGCATGCGAGGCACACAAAGACGCTTTTACTCCGAATGACACTATATTTTCTTATCAAACGCAAATATTTAATTAAAATAATTTAAAACTTGACGTTATTAAAAACAAATTCCGTGAAGTAGGTATGTTTGCGGATTTCAATTGCTCTGTTGCTATGGATACTTTCGTATGTGTTCACTTTTTGTTATAAACATTCAAGTGAAAATTTTCACACTTTTACGTTTTGACGTTTGAAAAGAATTATATAATTTTATATCCTCTGTGTGAAATTAAAAATGTTGGAATTTGAAAAATTAAAATGTACACCCCTGAAGTTGTGGAATTAACGAAGGCTGCTATTGATAAATTGTTCCCGTTCCCAACTAAGTCTAGCAAGTTCTATGAAGCGGCGTATAAGAGATTTCTTCATTAATGTGATGAGAAAAACATTAAAAATTATTCTGAACACCTATTTTCGGCATACTTTTCGGAAATGGCGAATCAATTTAAAATGAAAAGCTCAACTATGTGGTCACAATATTCAATGATAAAATCAATGATAAACATTAAACATGGGATAAATATTGGCAATTATTTAAAACTTCAGGCTTATTTAAAAAAACAACGACAAGGATATTCCCCCCAAAAATCCAAAGCCCTTACAAAAGAGCAATTTGATATGTTCTTATTTGATGCTTCAGATGAGAAATATTTGGCGATATTCCCATACTTTTCTTCTTTATTTAAGGAATGTAATTCATTGATTTTGTTAATCTTGTGCCTAAATTTTACATTTCTATCTATATTTCAATTCATCTTCCTACAATACAATCTGTTTGTATCACTTTAATTGGAAGTATTCTTACCTTTATTACCGTCCCTGTTATTGTAATCTGTACGTCTACTGTACTTTAATTATATTATTTATTTCGTTAAAAGTATGTAAACTGTCTATATTTCATTTTATAGGTTATCAATTTAAATCTTATGTCAGTAACTTTATTCTTAGGTTATCTAGTGAGTTATAGTGACATTTAGGGCGATAATACAGATTTCTATTGTACAAGTTAATTCTTGTTGGCTGATTCTATATAGTTTCTATGGATATTTATTTATTTTATTTCTACTCCGCCGGCGTAGAAATTAGCTATTTCTACTCCGGCGGCGTAGAAATGAAACTTCTACTTTGTGAATCAAGTCACAAAAGATGCCATTTTTATGACGTTTGAAAAAAAATATATTTTTTCGGTTCTCGTCAAACTACATTGTTGACGAGAACTAAATTTAAGATTTCTTTAAGTAGTGTCAGATGTTTGCGCTTTTGTGTAAATTTTTGATCCATGGCATCAATGATTTTTGCAAAATTGTTATTATTGTTTTCGACTATTTTTACGGTTCAGGATACTGAAAAATTAATAACAATAGCATATTCGGAAGCAGTATTTCTGTAGCAAAAACCTAAATAAAATTATACTCTAAAATAATTAGGAGAGCAAATAACTGCACATTAAGATTTTACCATTGAAACCCCTATGCTGCGTCGTCCAAGTCAGAAGCCTGTACACAGAATGTCTCACAACTCGCGCCCCAGACGAAACTGACACTTGCCGACGACAATAGTTTGCCAACAAATAGAAGAAAATAATTTGTGGCTGCTTACATAACGGAGTTACAAAGGCTTTTTAATCCACTAATCCCGGAAGGATATGTTGAGGTGTGATGATCCACAAGATTTCTATCCGGAAAACATTCCGAATAGACTCGTGCTGCCTCTCTGGCGTTACGTCCACATTCTCTGAAAATTATAATCATTTCTAAGTAATCAGCGGCTGAATACATGGTAAGAATTTGCCTTTTTTTATTCACCTTGTCAAATTTAATTTGACACTGACTTTTTTCAAAAACTACAGTCGCCCACACCTTTTAAAGAAGATTTGATTTGTATAAAACCCTAGACGTCTTTTCTCGAATCTTTTAAGCTAGGTTTATCAATGTGTGTGTGTTCCTCCGCAATAAAGTGGTCTACTTAGTCAATCGTCCACCTGTTTTCGCAAGTGTTACATAAATTAAATTAATGTATTACATTTGGATCGTTATTTTTGGAAGTCAGGGACTAATTCGTATCTAATACTTAGGACATACGGCGAAACAGCCAAAAATTAAAAATTGTTTCATTTTTCATCCTTTATTTTACAATTTTCAACTTTCAATTAATTTTACTTCAATATGGAGTAATACGGAAAAGACAGATTGGCAGCGAAACAAAAACTATTAATCTTTGAAGTTTCAATTCAGATGTGATAAATGATATATTTTTAAATTTTCTACAGAAATCAATCATTATCAGAGCTACGAAATATCTATCAATATACAAAGTTGAAAGAAAAATTAATATGCTATGCCCAATACAACTAAATAATTTTAACAAAGGACTATCTGACCAATGACAAACTTCATACAAAACTAATGATTATGTACTAATTTTCAAATCTTCCAAGTTACCATTGATAAAAAATCTGGTGTGGCCAATACAATACCTCCCGCCATTTACAGCCCGAGTCACAAAAAAGATTAAGTTTTTTGGATTAGCAAAGTTTAATGTAATTTTGACAGTTTATTTCTTAAAATATAGTCTAATCTAATCTACCTTTTTTTAAACCCCTTAGCAGGATTAAACCCTAATTACAGAGTGGGTTTACATCCACCCACATCCATGCCTTAGTGGGAACCCAGAGCCCCGAGGACACTCATGACATGCGTTGCTCTAACCACTGAGCCACCGGAACTATAATAAAATGAAGATTAAATTTTAATAACCGGGATAGAATAGAATTCACTAACCCAAAAATGAGGATTAGCTTTAACATTTTTTTGAATCGTTAATTTTTATTAATCTAAATACATACCTACATATTTACTTATGCTGAAAAATGTATTGAATTCTTTTTCTATTGTTCTATTTACTTTTTCCTTTTTAAAACGTTACTAATATTATTTTGAAATTATTAGTTCTTTGACAGTAACATTTATCTGTCAGTTACATACATTTGAATAACTGCGTTTTGTTTGTTTAAAGCATAGGCTCTGGGATTTAAATTATAGATAACTTTATAAATTTACCCATAAAATATATAGAAAAAGTATTAATGCAAATATATCGAAAATTTAATAATCTTTAATTTTTATAATAACATTAATCTTGAAAAAATAACATTTAAAGGTATTTTTCGAAGACAAACTATTCTGAGCTTCTAGTAAAGTGCCACTTCCGGTTATCCGATTTTCACCAAAATCTAATGGGCTCTTTCTAATACAGAAAAAGTTCGAAATACAGGATTTCAAAATTTTCTGAATGATAGTAGGTATTTGAGTTAGAGAGGAGAATCCACACACACATACACACATATACACATACACACAGACATCATCGTGAAAATGTTAAAATTGGATTCTAGGGACCTTAAAATGTGGTCATTTACCAAAATCTCGATATGCGATTTTTAACACGATCCCTATACCTCCCTTAGCAAGGGTAGTGGGAGGTAAAAATGTCACAGGACAGTAAAATACTATTCCAGGCTTCCTGATAAATTACAAATGACCTGTGTTACGAGCACGCTTTTATAGAGCTCACCGCTCACAAGAATATAATGTAACAGCGCGCTTCATACTCGTAAAGGCGCTTTTACCTAATATTTCCTTTCAATAATAACATAATATACTATTTTTACAATAATACATTGAAGTTTTAAAACCAAATTACTCACATGAGTTTTAACAGTTTGTTGATAATATAATTGTGAATGGAAATTATATAAAAAAAAAAAACAAGATATATATATATATATATATATATATATATATATATATATATATATATATATATATATATATATATATAAGTTGTTCACAACGAATAAAAATTTACTGCTAAATAAAATTAAGAAAGTCAGAAAAAATATATTAAAAATGTACACTTAGATGTAAAGTAATAAGAAAAAAATATAAAAAATGTAGTAACACTCTTAACGACTACCATTAGTGACTAGAATTTTACCTGAAATTTTTGCCCTCATGAAAGCAACAAGCAAGAGTGAGCTAGGCATAAATTATTGGTAAAATTCCATCCACGAATGGTATTCAGCAGGACAATTTCTCCAAATACGTAAATTACTGAAATATTTGTAAGTAAGTAAGTGGAGGACCCATACATACATACACACACATACACATAGACATCATTGTGAAAAGTTCAAATTGGATTCTAAGGGCCTTAAAACATGGTCATTTACCAAAATCTCGATATGCGATTTTTAGCACGATTCTTATACCTCCCTTACCAACGGTAGCGGGATGTAAAAAATTATAACTATTTCTAAACAGAATTTTGACTTACAAAGATAGTTGAAATATTGATATTGAAACTAATTTAGAAGCTATAAAAGTGTACATTTACTTGTTATTGCTTTGCCCCCGCCTTGTCACAACACGTTATTCTGAACACCTCGTAAATTACGTTTTAAAATAAAAGAAAATAATTTTTAGGTTAGTTTAACTTTGGATACGATTTTACCTTTCTTGTTGACAAAACAAAAACTGTCTATTCCTCCAGTTCTTGTTGTACCCGTCAATTCCGATCCAATACCCCAATACCCCGTCGTTCAACCCTCGGTTTGGCTTGCCAGTGAACGATATGTTGCCATTGCCATTGAAGGGCGACAACCGACCGCAGACCACGAGGACATGTCACAGCACGTGTGACGTCAGTAACACGTGTGTGCATGTGCACACGACTATGTTCTGCGTCCAATATCCAGTCTACAGGAACTAGTCACATGCAGGCCGGTGCAGGCAGAAATAAATAACCACGTGGCTGCCTATGCCTATTTGCAGATACGTTGGTAGGTGATGAATATAATAGAGATTTTTGAAATAATGTTATTTTATTCATTCTTTTTTTTGTAAAAAGAAAATTCAATAATGAATGTTTATTCAAATCAGCAACAAATATGTCTTTATTGTAAAGAATTATTATAAGTGGAAATAGTTTTAGAAGAATCCGGGATTTATTTTTTTAAAAGTATGAAAAATTAATTATGTTGACATTTATAAATAATTGATGAAATCCAGAAAAAAAGAAATTAAATGCTATGCCTAATGTTAATATTTAACTAATATTTTGAAATTTCTTTTTAAAATTGTGAAGAAACCAAAAACAATGAAAAATCTGATGTGGCCAGCACATCCGTGAGTTCTATGTGTTTTATACAAATTCCATACTGGCAAATTCTTGCGAAAGATTATATTTTTCTAGTATATTATCTTCCCTCAGACCTATGTATTTTGTACAAATTCCATACAGAAAGTTTCTTAGAATTGATTCTATATTTGTAGAAACATTATAACACAAACATACTATGTCAATCGCACTTGACATTGACATCTGTCTATCAGCATTTTTACCTTCCGTCATACCTTTAGGTAAGGAAGATTTTGTTTTTGGTCAAAAAATGATATATAATAATAATAATAATAATAATAATAATAATAATAATAATAATAATATTTATTTTGTTAGAAAAATGAAGTACATTTTTATACAAAAGATGGTTGATATATAAGCATATGAACTTCATTGGTCAGCATAATTTTGTTATTATGCTGACCAATGAAGTTCATAAATTACCATACATAACATAAGAGATTTTGAGTAACATTGAACAATAATATATAGCAAATTTCATTATCGATGTATGCAATTAAGTGCAAGTAATTATGATTCTAAAACAGATAAATCTACCTAGATATATAACAAATAAGTCCAAAAAAATGATATATATATATATATATATATATATATATATATATATATATATATATATATATATATATATATATATATACGTATAGTTAAACTATCATTTAAAATTTTTGACATGCTATCACTCGAGAATAGAGAATAAATAAATAAACTTGGCACAGCTTTTGTCATAAAATGACCAGAGAGGAAGAAATTGCATAAAACTAAGATAACATATTAAATAACGGTTTATCCCCAACGCCACCACCTGGTGCACACTTATTTTCTTTCGTTGATAAGAAATTTAAGAAACTTTTGAATAAATGGTTTCAAAAAATCATCGTGCATGTATGTAATTCAATACCAGCGTTAAAGTGCCACTGATTTTAAATCGAAATATGAGTTTACAAAACTGTAATTGTCTTCAACTCCTTTATGCATTTTAACATTCTATCCTTTTGATCGTGCTAAAAATACAATTTCACTGTATGAATGCACAACAGTGCGAGTACGTAAAATTGATTATGGAAATGTAGGGCGTGAAATGCACCTCACTGATTTGAATCTCTGCAGATGAAGGCTTCTTAATCCGGCTGATTAGAGCAGCCGCTGTAGTAACAAACGAGTTCCGACGTGAAGGAAAGGAAATGAAAGCATGAAATTAGGTTCACGATGTGGGTCGTGAGTGCATTTCACAGGGTATAAATTTAGGTTAGAGTAAGTAAAAATTGTCAAAGAGAATTTTACGCATAAATGGTGAAAAGTGCATGAAATTGCAGCAGAGGTAAATGAGCATAAAATCGATTATAGAATGTGGGTTGTTTTGAGATATTTTCACTCTTGTGAACCATTATTAATGACAGTTTAATAATAGAATAAAATGTTGGTCATATCATAATAATAACAATATAAATAGTAATATTTATGGTTTTTCCTGTTGTTTATATGCTTCTATTACTCTTTGAATCTTATAACTTGTGAAAAAAAAACCAGTGCTTTTTTGTAAAAAAAGTGCCGGTACTAAGAAAAAATCTGATGTGGCCAGCACATTACCTTCCGTCAGTTCCGTATAGGGCGCGAGCAGACACGTGACTCGAACAGCCTTGAAGTGCTTTTAATCAGTTGATTTGTGTGCGCGTGTCACTTTGACAAGACCAATGTTTTGAATTTTTTTGAGTCTGAACTGCTAAATGTTTTTAATTTACAATTTTCAGGCAGTAAAACACATGAAATTAAAAATGGTAATTTTTAAACAGTTCTAAATTAAAATAATTCAAAACATTGGTCATGTCAAAGTGGCACATATATCAGCTGATTCAAAGCACTTCAAGGTTGCTCGAGTCACGTGTCTGCTCGCGCCCTATATTTTGTACAAATTCCATACAGAAAGTTTCATGTACCTAAGAGATTCCACATTTCCAGGAAAATTATAACACAAATATGTCAATTACACTTGACACTGACATCTGTCAATCAGCATTTTCTTAATATAGTAGCGGTTTCCATGGTTATAGCATAGCTAGCTGATTTATGAAATTTAATTTATAATTTTTTTAACTCTACATCCATTGAATATAAAGTATAAAAAGTAATCAAATCGTATAGAGAATATTCTTTAAAATTAACATCGAATAATTCAACTCTTGACGCTGGTGCCAGATGATGAATTTGTAAAATTCGAAATCGATAGCACATAATGAATTTAATAAATAAATATATTAAAAACTCAGTTGGCTTATGTGAACCATCATCCAATCCTAATAAAAAAACTAACTTGTTAACCACAAGACTACAATGCTGAACACGAAAATTAAATCCAAATCTAGTGAACATCGTTACAATTAATGAGTTTACATACGGTTTTGAAACCGTTTTTAAAACGTTTTTAGTTTTGAAAACGCCATGTATACAGTGTCAAAACGGTTTTGAATTATGTCAAACCAAGACTAAAATTCATGGGTTGGACTTGAAAACTAGTTTCAAAACTACTCATGTAAACACTTAAAATTCAGTTTCGATATTGCGCATCCGTACAGAGCATAACGTTTCTGTCGCTTTGTGTTACTAACCTTCAAATATACAGACAGTTGTGTACTTTTAGTGCGTAGTGGTACGAAGTATAAAAAATAATTGGAATAATAGCAAAACGAAGTATTTGGAGTGAAGAGGATCTGTCACTTACATCAGCTAAATGCGTATGCGCCGAAACTAATTTCAAATCAATTTTTGAACTTGTTTTGAAAACTGCATGTAAACAGTTTTGCATAATTTTGGCTGAAAACTGAAACCATTTTCAAAACTGCATGTAAACGTAGTATATATATATATATATATATATATATATATATATATATATATATATATATATATATACATATTTAGTTTTTATAATATGCTTTATACTTGTGCAAAGCATAGTTGAGTAACCATGTTAATATACCTTACATTTTATCAAAAGAAAATAGCAGGAATACTTCCCTTGCATTTTATGGATATAAATTTCATTTAGTTTTATTAAGTTGTGAGCTTGCATTCTGGCATTTGCCGCAGGCGAGACGCAATAAAATTTAAACTAGTTTATGACACGAATCACACAGCGAAACGAACCGTAAAATTAGTATTCATAACTACCCACCAACCACACTATTTTCCTCTAACCAAAATCATTGCGTTATTTTCGCTCCATTAATACCAGTTGACGTCGATTGGCAAAGTTATAAATGTCTAAAATTTAATTATGGAAGAATAATACAACCTTTTAGTTTTTGCTTTGTATTTTTTATTTAAAATCCAACATGTCGGTAGCATACACAGCTACCTTCTTGTTGTTATATTATGAGTTCTGAAAGATTTTTTATAGCTATTAACATACCTAGGAATGTTATGCACATCATAACTGCCGCAGATGTCAGTTTGAAATCCGAGCTCGTAGACATTAAGACATTATCGAGAAATATCATTTTTTTGAAATTCTTTCATTAATGCTACTTTCAGATTGCTATGGTTAACACAACAAATATTTTGACATATGTCAATATGACAAATATTCAAATTATGTGCTATATTCCTCATGTTTATTACTTTAGAATGAAGTAGACCGTATTTAGAACGATAGGCTAACGTTATCTGTATGTATTAATGAAGAGTATTACATTTTCATTTTATTTTATTTTCATTTTGTAGACCGTTGTTGACAAGTCAGTATGGTAATAATATTACCATACAGATACAGTTATTACTTAGTTACCAGCCTACTTTTGTACATGTAAACAATGGAATAATATCCTAAAACCGGTAAATAATTTAATTATATAGTTTTTACTCAAAGCGCAAAATGGTCATGCCATTACATAATTTTATGCATGATTGGTATTTTAAAATGTTTACCGATAGGGTTTCCAAGACAGTAGGTTTTATTTACAAATTACTGATCGGTAAGTGATGTGAATTGTAGTATGACTTACACTTTATCTAACTGGTGGTCGATGGTTAGACTACCACTGCTTGATTAAGGAGGAACACACACATTTGGATATATTTATGATGAACATTTCTATGGACACGGACATATTTAAATATTTAATATTATTTTGGTTTCAAATTATTTAATAGGTACAATTACAATACAACTTATTATTAAGGACTAAACTAAACTCAACAAATTATTAAGATGTTACATGTTACTTTGTAATTCAGCAAGATAGCGTTTAGCACGCGCTCGAAAATATGGTACGACTAGCGAATGAAAGTTGACGTTTAGATTATTTAATAGATGTGGTTTCTTTTGAAAATATTTCTCTATATTTGATTTGAACGGAAATTGACCCTTATGTATTCCGTTACAGAAGACTAGAATTGTACTCAATAACAGGAGACATTTAAAATGATCTTAGCAACAGGATTCAGGAATGTATTTAAAAAATTTAATACCGCAAATTCTAGTTCGTTCGTCTCAGGTGTAAGCAACCCTCGATTCGGAATTACTTTTAGAGGAAATTGAAAATAATCCTATTTCATAGAATTGCTAAACTAAATAGTATTTTAAACGCACCCCTGTTTTAATATTCAGTTACCCTAGTCGGCCATCTATTATCAGCCAGACATACAGTGTGTTCAATAAAATTCCTAACTCGGAGTAGGCTATGAACAGAGAAATGTAAGTCTGATCATTATTCAATTCAAAGGTCAAGATGTCAAAATTGATCTTGAAATGCAATTTTAAGGAGAAAAAACAATGAAGAAGGATACAGAATATTGACATTCGCCGTTTTCTAATTTGTTTCAATTTCTAAAATAATATTCAAGAAAAATTTCTTTAGATAACATTTTTGACAATAACTCATTTCAAATTGACATTTAATCAAATATTTTTAAATTAACATACGTTTCTTTGTTCAGCCTACTCCGAGTTAGGAATTTTTTTGAAATGTATATAGTAATGTATTTCTGTGCTTTCCTAGTTCAGTATTTAAATGGGTTCATGCAAATTCTATTCTTCTCTAGGTTTCAAAAGAAACCACATCTATAAAATAATTTAAACGTCAACTATCATTCGCTAGTCTTACCATACTACACATCTTGTTCACATGAGTCTCTTATACCAACTGACTAAAAACCAAACGTTATCATCTTCATGAGAGGTTATCTGAGAGGATTCAGTGTGCGCGGGTATCATATGGCATCCATAACAAAATATCAACCCTGCACGTAGACTTGCAATTACTAATAGAGTTATTCGGATCCGGTACTCATTTTTCAATTATTTTTTTTAAGATTGAATAAAATAATGTATTTTAATACTTTCCAAATGTGTATTTTGTTTGAAATATATATTTTTTAATTTAATTAAGTTTGTGTAACGTCATACCTACAATTTTACTTCACCTAGTGACTAAAGCTGATTACATATCTCAATGTCATTAATTCCTCCTTAAATTCAGAAAACTATAGATGTATCTTCTCTAAGGAAAAATTTGTTGTTATAAAGATTTTGAATAAATATGTATTTCTACAGTCTATATACAAAGTAGCCATTTGCGCTCTCTTTTGTCAACGCAAAATGTCACTTTATCGCTCATGCGCGACAAAGTAGAAAAAACGCACGCTGCCCAAATTTCTAACTATACAATGTTGAGAAATGTCATTTTACATTTTTAATGGAAACGTTTAGCCAAGAACTAATGGTACTGTAGTTACACATTTACCACCTTCATAAGTCAGTCTGACATATAACTGCTCTGTCGGTATATTACACAAGCAAACAAAATGCCGCACTGTGAAAATAAAATACGGCATTCATTTACAAAAACGAAAGTATAAAATGCTTAGATTAGATTGAAGCAATAGCTCAAGAAGAATGAACAATAACGATAAATTAAAATTAAATATAAAATAAATTGTGTGAACAGTTGTGCTGTCAGCTGCAAAAGTTTGGCGTGAACGTTTCCAATGGACATCCACTTTTTCACTGCACTAGTTTAATGTACTTGAAACAAACAAATTTTTGTTATGGTGGAGGATCCCATTGTGGCGACTGTAGAAAAAATCTTGTGTGTGTTTCGAGAGCAAATGGACATTGTCGATTTCGAGAGAACAACCTCTCAATCGACAAAGTCCCACTTTGCGCTCTTAATACACAAATAGCTATTAATACAAAATGATAAGTTTTTCATACATTTGCATGTAAAATAGAACTATGTATAAATATATGCAGTGGTATTCTACAGTCACTGTTAAATTTAAAGATCATCTCTAAATGAATTTAGAGGTGACCTCTAAGAAAAACGTATTCTACAGTCAAATTTTGCCGATGTTAGCGCTAACATTGTTCTTTAAGGGGGTTTTATCGCTCAGCGCTCCTAGCTTAGAAATCCCCGACATCCTCAGGTGCCCGCGCTGGCAGCCTATGTGCTATGACAACATGTTGTCTCTATTTATCTAGCTCCGTTCTTGTTTATAAAATTTGATTGGCTAGCGACTATTATTTATTATTCACCCCCCAGTCTGGGCATTGGGCACCCTGAACACTGCGAAAAGATTTACGGTGAATGCGTATTATTTATTCATTCTCCAAGATTATTGTTGAATTGTAGAGGTATTATTTGTATAACTTTTAAATAAATAAAACAAAAAAATAATGTTCCAGACAATAAAATAATTATAATTCTTTCGTATTTCACTTCGTTACATCGATATGAAGAGCTGGTTAGATTTTGGTTATAATTGGTGAAACTGAAGTACCCGTTTTTTCTTGAAAAAACGATGTTAAATATTATTTTTTCATATTTAATGTTATTATAAATATTAAAGAATATATTATTCTCTATATGACTTGACTGCATTATGCTTCATATTAAATGGATATAGAGTTAAAAAATTATAAAGAAATTAAATTTTATAAAGCAGCCAGCTACGCTATAACTTTGGAAACAGCTGCTATATTATAGCTATTAACATATCTATAAATGTTATGAGTATCATAACAGCCGCAGATGTTGATTTGAAATCCGAGCTCGTAGAGCGAGGATTTTAAGACATCTGAGGTTTGTTATGATTCATAACATCCGTAGTTTGTTCAATAAATTATCGGTTTCAGAAAATGAAGTCATTATTATTAAATCTTATATTTTGAAATTATTTTATTACTGCTGCTTTCAGAATGCTATGCCACATAACAATTATTTTGACGTATGTCAATATGACAAATATTCAAGTTAAGTGCTTTGTTCATCATGTTTATTATACAGATATAGTTATTACTTAGTTACCAGCCTACTTTTGTACATGTAAACAAAGGCTTAATCTCGTGAAACCGATAAAAAAATTATGATTGAAAGATGTCAGTATCAAATGCAATTGACGTACAATGTTTGTGTTATAATTTTGCTAGAAATGTAGAATCTTTTGCTAGAAACTTTCTGCAAGGAATTCATATAAAATACATACAATTGCCAGAAGTCAATGTACAAGAAATAGAATTTTTTGCAAGAACTTTCTGTATGAAATTAGTACAAAATACATAGAACTGACGGAAGGTAATGTGATGGTCACATCAGATTTTTTATTCTTGTTTTCGACAACAATAATTACTCATTGCTCGTAAATTGCTGTATACTTATGTATAGAAACCGTATTAGGAATTCTAACGTTTCAATGTTATAAATTATGAAATATAATTAATATAAATAAAACGAAATTAATATAATCATATTTTTTATATTATTGTTTTATACTGTAATTAAATTTTCAAAATCTTAGAAAGAATGTATTTTTAATTTTTATCTTAGTAAATCGGTAAATTGTAAGATATTAAGTAAAAGCCTGAGAAATGTGAGAGAATTTAATTAGAGGGAGAAAGAATGAATTAGTGCAAACCTACTTCTCCCACTACACTATTTCGCGCACGCCCCTTCCTTTGAATGAAAATAGTAAATATGATTACCGCCAGGGGCGCGTTATACCAACGCATGCAATTTTTAAATTTATTTAACAAATTACTCTTCTACTATTTGATAATTTTATATAACAATGTGATACAAACATTTTAATTTACAATGCAATTCTAGTTGCGAAGAGTTTTTCTCAGTATTATTTTTTTTTATTGTTTATATATGAAAATAATAACAATTTAATAAATTTGCCAACGTAGCTAGTTTTCTACTGCGTTTGTCTTTGTGTAGTATTTTTTTCAGATTTATAGGTTAATTAGGTTGGGAGTAATTTGTTAAATAATTTTTTTACTGTGAGAGAAGCCCCTTAACCATAGATGTGGCTATGGGCACCTTTAAACATTTAGCAGAGCTCTGTTAAGTTTCAAATATGGCCGACGATCATTGTTTTGCAAGAAATTCTAGTTTTGAGGGATGTTTTAGATTTGAACAGAGGACGAATTAGAGTAGAAAGAATAAACCCATTTGAGTTATATAATGATGAAGAATTCAGGAGAAGATATAGATTGAAAAAAGAAACTGTCAACTTTGTCACTGATTTGATTAGGTTAGAAATAGAACCAATTTTACATCAAGAAAAATATATTAGCGCCGATTTACAAATTCTGTTAACATTACGTTTTTATGCGAAAGGTTGCTAATAAGTAGAATCAGGTAGGGAAACACGAATAAATTATTCATATTACCTAACCTTAAAATATCAATTCAGTTTTTGAAGAATTCGTGTCATAATTTACTTAATTTTAGGTGATTTGCATGATATCAGTCAGGCCACTGTATCACGAATCGTAGCATATTTCTAAATTATAAAATTAAGAATAAATAAATAATTTGTTATGTTCATGTAGTATTATAATTATTACAAGTTTTAATTTGTATGATACCTGTATTGTGTTAATTCTGTGCTCTATTACATAAAAATGAAATAAATTTCGTAAGTGAATCGCATTTTATAGCCAAACAAACTTATTTTCAAAAATTACAATTATTAAACTCCAACTTTGACAGTTAACACACTGTTGCCATATATTATTTTGCTTAGAGAACATCTTTTGTTAGCAACGCTCTGTTACCGACAGTAGAATAACATAAACCATAAAAACTAACAGTCACTTCTAGCTAGAGATCGTCTCTAAGCAATTTTAACAGTGACTGTAGAATACCACTGATGGATTTTAGTTTCACAAGTATTGAATAATATAAAATTATATTCTAGCCGCTTGGTAGACTGTAATAAAATTGAAGTTAAGACGTCATATCGTTATAGCGCTTATAATTTTTATTAAAATTATGATAGAAAAGTTTTAAGTTTTAAGGTTATAAAAAAATATTTTTTTTTATTGCTCTTGCCTTTGCCATGTCACAGAATAACATCGGTAGGTGATGTGAATCACTTATCGATCAGGAGGCTAGATTGTAAATAAATAAAAACAACGATCAAAGCTTATTTTAAAAATATCAAAATAATTTTCAAAAAAAATAAACTATTATGCACGAAAGATGACTATTCAAGGTCATTTGTGAGCCGTGTGATATAATATTACTCGCAGATAACATAATTGCATTTTGTAAGCATAGGCGTGTAACATGAAATATTTATGGACACATTTCAACTGAAAAAATAAGAGTATATTATTTAAAAATTATGTTTCGTTCTAAATAATGGCTTTCTAAAAGACTTATGTTCTTCACTTATGTTTTTGCAAAATTCAAAAACGTAGTCTTAGCTATAAACCAAGTAATAATAATTTGATTTCAACGGCAACGCCACTGGGTAAATATTAACACAGAGGGCATTGTAGTAGATAGTTAGGTATCTGTAATTCTGCGACATACGTCCTTATTATTTATAATGTGTTAGAGAGTAATGCCACTATTTACGTATATCTGTTCCACCACATAAATTAAATAGACATAGGTCAAATAATATTTCTCTTTCGAATACAAAATGTTGCTAAGGTACTGCTGTAAAGTGATGTGTATTCTTTCTTCGAACAAACGACCTTGAATAGTCATCTTTCGTGAATAATAGTATATGTTATAAACATCACGAACGTGAATTAAGGTTCATTCACAAATTGTATTTAGTTTTCGGTTTTGGTTTTCTGTTTTGTGTTTTATGTTTTAGTTTTAAGGACCATTCAGAAATAACTATTTATAATACTATTTCGCATATGATGCCATATATGTTTATTTTTGTGAAACTATCATGTAACCCCAAAAAATATTTTTAACGTTTGACATTTATGGTAAGCAGAGTTGTAAGGTAAGAATTAAATTGTACCAATCGCCCTGTTCTCTACGTACTTGATTTATGGGTCTAACCCATCATCTTCTTCTCCTATTTTTATTTCTATTTATATACAACTTTAATAATAATACCGTACATAAACATAATATTTTTCTGCTATTCATCTTTGGACTTCAATACTTTAAAATAATTTGGTTATGTACCTATTTTCGATGACACTGTTCCACGATGACAGCTGATAGAAAGAGACAACTATATATCACTACATCATTCTAGGCTTCTTCCTATTGGTCGATTTTTAAATATAAAACGTAAACTAAAACCTAAGTTTGGAGTTTGCAAGCTTCTATGTTAAAACGAAAACTAAATACTGATTTGTGAATGGCTACATAAGATAACATGACTCCGATATTCTTGAAACAAAAACTTAAAACATAAAACTAGAACTAATTTCGATTTGTGAATGAACCTTTGCCATTCTTAATACGTACTTCACAAATATAAAAACAGTTTTGAAAATACACACATTTTAATATATTAAAGCTGATCATGTCAAACCTGCCTCCTTAAAGTGACAAAATAAAAAGATTCAAAGTTTATTATCCAACATACTTCACTCATTCCACTTCTTCCCCCTTCCTAATTTCCACCCTGACTTTGTGACAATCGTACTTCAATATATCCCACCCGGTCGTCATTTTTACCGTTTGGGTATGATGGCCAGACATTTACAGGGTAGGGTAGCGATCACCCTCTCGCTCAACGGCCGAATAAAACACAAAAGGAAAAACAAAACGACGTCGTGATCATCATCGCGGTGAACAGCGGCACCGTCTGAGACGCAAGGGGGAGTTTACGCTGTTTGTGAAGACAATGGAGGAATGGACGAGGAAATCCTTAACTGTTGTGTAAGTTGTTTAAATTGAGGAAAGATGATGTTTTAAGTTGAGGTTAGAGAAGAAATGGATGCTTTAAAATGTTGAGTTTAGATTTAGATTCGTATTTAGATATGTTTGTTATTATTTTAATATTTCGCCGGTACGATAGAATTTTATGAATAGGCGAAACAGAATACATTTCATAAGCCACTTGGTGAATATTAGTATACTATTATTCACGAAAGATGACTGTTCAAGGTCATTTGTTCGAAGAAGGAATACACATCACTTTACAGTAGTAGTTTAGCAACATTTTGTATTAGAAAGAGAAAGATTATTTGACCTATGTCTATTTAATTTATGTGGTGTGACAGATATATGTAAATAGTGGCATTACTTTCTAACACACTATAAATAATAACGACATTATGTCGTAGAATTACAGATACCTAATTATCTACTGCACTGCCCTCTGTGCTAATATTTACCCAGTGGCGTTGACGTTTAAATCAAATTATTATTCCTTAGTTTATATGTTGTCCATGTTTTTGTATTTTGCAAAAACAAAAGTGAAAACCATAAATCTTTCAGAAAGGCATTATTTAAAAAGAAACATAATTTTCAAATGAAATACTCTTATTTTTCCAATTAAAATGTGTCCATAAATATTTCATGTTGCACGCCTATGCATAAGAATTGCAATGAAGTTGTCTGCAAGTAATATTATATCAGACGGCTCACAAATAACCTTGAATAGTCATCTTTCGTGAATAATAGTTTACTATAAATCGAATAATCACAGTAGGTATAAGAGCAAAGCAAAATTTTAAAAACCAAGTCACTTATGAAATGTATCATGGATTGCCTATCCATGAATTTTCAGGCGGGAACTTTTAAAATGGGCACCCTGTATATTGAAAAATTACTTAGGTACTTCGTGAAAGAATAATTGCGAAATCATCACCATATTTTATTATTGAAATAATTTAACATTACAAAAGTTATTTATTTGAATTATCAACATTTATGTTAAAAGATATTAGATTACTTATTTCTACGCAATGACACTTGCCATCTACGGCTGATGAAATGAAAACTAGTTAGTGGTTGCTAGCTTCGGAATTAAATTCAGATATGCTACTTGTGATTATAATCTAATAGAATATGTTTTAAAGGAAGGTCCTCATTTTCACCTATTGTAATGCATTTTTCTTTCAAACAAATCCCAAATGACAGACAACAATTATTAAAGAAAAGTGCAATGGCTACTTTGTAATTTAAAGAGTATATCAAATAACTTGTCAGTGTCCTTGTGTAAAATGCATATTAGTCAATAAAGAAAATTAGCCTAATATTTCTATTTCGTGACTAATATTTTACATTCCACACTAGTATAATAAATAATTATTATTGTCTGCTTATTTGTTTAGATTTTTATTATTTACTGAACGTTATTATACTTCCGGCAACGCAATATGATAATGAACTTGATATACATTTCTTTATGATGGCCTAAATTTGGCCTTGAGTTTTATTAAAACTATACCTTCGATAGCTCAGTTGGTAGAGCGGTGGACTGTAGTTGAATTAGCGTTGATATCCATAGGTCGCTGGTTCAAATCCGGCTCGAAGGAATCTTTTTCTAATTAGGAAAATAAAGAAGCATAAAAAATGAACTTATTAGTAATTAATTGCATGGCAGAATATAAAATAGAGATTGCCTTTTACATGCCTTCGATAGCTCAGTTGGTAGAGCGGTGGACTGTAGTTGTTTAGCAAGTTGATATCCATAGGTCGCTGGTTCAAATCCGGCTCGAAGGAATCTTTTTAATATAAGAATAAAGATATATAAAAAGTGGTCTTATCTGGAATTATTCTTGAAACTATAACATTGATATTGTCTTTCATATGCCTTCGATAGCTCAGTTGGTAGAGCGGTGGACTGTAGTTGAGTTTCTTAAGTTGATATCCATAGGTCGCTGGTTCAAATCCGGCTCGAAGGAATTCTTTTTTCATAGTTTGATATAGTATTCCTAGTCAGTTATACCTAGCAGGAAGCGAATAAAATGTGTTATTTGTTCAATTATTTGACTTAAGATTTCGGAACAAATAATGTAATTGTTTACATTGTGTTGAGCTGAAATTATAAATGACATGTATAATTTTATAAACATATACTCGTAAGTGGATTAAAGTCAAGGCTTCTCAAGGCTATAAGATAACATTGTTTTTTTTACGGTATTATGCAAATTCTGTTGTAAGTGTAGATATGTGTTTTTTTGTGAATTTTGATACAAAGTTTATAAAATTGATTGTTTAATTTGAAGTTTAAACTTTAAACGAATGTTTACATGTTTTGTAATGACGGAAATTAATTATGAAAATGTAGAAAATTACGTTGAAAACATCGGCAGCCATGGAATTGAACAAAAAATAAATAAATGCTTGACGTTTTATCTGTCACAATGTAAGTTAACTTATTTGACGTTTCTGACAATTTCATAAAACGTCAAGCATTTATTTATTTTTTGTTCAATTCCATGGCTGTCGATATTTACAACGTAATTTTCGACATATTCATATTTAATTTCTGTCGTTACAAAGTATGTAAAGGTTATTCTGTTTTTTGATTTAAATGCAGAATTTTATGCCCTAAAACTTTTATTTGACGCATTTTTGCTTAAAATAATTAGGCGAGCAAGAAATTGCAAAATACTGATTTCCCATGTTAATCTCCCATGTACACCTTTAAGGCAGACATACGGTATACGAATTAATGAGTGCATATCGTCGCATGCATTTATCGTTATTTGTCGAATAAAATTACAAATTTCTATTAATTAAATCGTTAATAATTCATTTATAAGGCGCTTTAAAATATCTGAACTGCACCAATAAATTATAAATGCAACCATTTAAACATTCATTAGTAACTACAAAACAATTAATAATATTTATACCCTTTAATGATAAATGAAACCTCAACAGCTATATAATAACTTAATCAAGATTAATTTGGTGTGTTCTATCTGAATGTTCGATGACTGGCTGGTATTCCCTGTCACGTGCATTGTGCACTCAATTAGCTGTAACGAGGCAGGCCGGCTCAGCTGCAATGTAGCAGCCTAGTGGGAATCAGCACTTGTGACATGCGGCAGGAAGCAGGGGCCCTGGCGTCGCCTGCGGTCATACGGGGTAGTAATGGCGTCATTCTGACCAGAGGATATGCTGGAGAGAATGGTGAGGGTGTTACAGTGGCGTAGGGGGAGGGATTTTGAGATGGAATGGGGATATTTTTTGATAACTTGAACATAGATGAACGAAGTTAGTTATTATCTGAACAAGGGGACACATACCGTGTGTCTGTCTTAAAGGTGTACATAGGAGATTAACATGGGAATTCAGGTTTTTGCAATTTCCTGCTCGCCTAATTATTTTAAGCAAAAACACGTCAAATAAAAGTTTTAGCACATAAAATTCTGCATCTAAGTCAATAAACAGAATTACCTTTACATGCTTTGTACCGACAGAAATTATGAAAATGTCGAAAACTACCTTGCAAATATCAACAGCCATGGAATTGAACAAAAAATAAATAAATGCTTGACGTTTTATCGGTCACAACGTCACAACGTAAGTTAACTTATTTGATGTTTTTGACAATTTGATAAAACGTCAAACATTTATTAATTTTTTGTTCAATTCCATGGCTGTCGATATTTTCAACGTAATTTTCAAAATTTTCATATTTAATTTCTGTCGTTACAAAGCATGTAAAATAAGTCTATTTATTGATTTAGATGTAGAATTTTATGCCCTAAAACTTTTATTTGGCGCGTTTTTGCTTAAAATAATTAGGCGAGCAGGAAATTGCAAAAAACTGATTTCCCATGTTAATCTCCTATGTACACCTTTAAGACAGACACACGGTAGATCACCAAATATTTTTAACACCCAAGGAAAGGACTGTGGTTTCTGTCTTCTGTTAAGTTCAATTAGTCAATAACGAATGGGAGTGCTTCATCATAGTATCAAACTAAATAATCTGGTGTGGCCAACACAATACCTCCCGCCATTTACAGCCCGAGTCACAAAAAGATTAAGTTAATCCTTAATTTTGGATTAGCGAATTTTATTCTAATTTTGACAGTTTATTTCTTAAAATATAGTCTAATATAATCCAAGTAACTACCTTTTTTTAAACCCCTCAACAGGATTAAATCCCAATTACAGAGTGGGTTCACATTCACTTACATCCATGCCTTAGTGGGATTCGAACCCAGAGCCCCGAGTGGACTCATGACATTAGGCGTTGCTCTAACCGTTGAGCCACTGGAGCTATAATAAAATGAATATTAAATTTTAAATACCGGGATGGAATAGAATTTACTAATCTAAAAATGAGGATTAGCTCAAACATTTTTGTGAATCGTTAATTTTTATTAATCTACATATTTACTTATGCTGGGAATTGTATTGAATTCCTTTTCTATTGTTCTATTTACTTTTTTCGTTTTAAAACGTTACTAATATTATTTTTAAATAATTAGTTCTTTGATAGTGACATTTATCTGTCAGTTACATATATCTGAATAACTGCGTTTTGTTTGTTTAAAGGGTAGGTTCTGGGATTTAAATTATAGATAATTTTATAAATTTATCCATAAAATATTTAGAAAAAGTATAAATGTAGATCTATAGTAAATTTAATAATCTTTAATTTTTATAATAACATTAATATCGAAAATATAACATTTAAAGGTATTTTTCGAAGAAAAACTATTTTGAGCTTCTAGTAAAGCGCCATTTCCGGTTATCCGATTTTCACCAAAATCTAATGGGTTCTTTCCATTACAAAAAAAGTTCGAAATACAAGGTTTCAAAATTTTCTGAATGATAGTATTTGAGTTATAGTGAAGGATATACACATACACACATACACATATACACAAACACATACACACACACACACACACACACACACACACACACACACACATACATACATACACACATACTCACATACACACAGACATCATCGTGAAAATGTTAAAATTGGATTCTAGGGACCTTAAAACGTGGTCATTTACCAAAATCTCCATATGCGATTTTTTTAAGCACGATCCCTATACCTCCCTTACCAAGGGTAGCGAGAGGTAAAAAGGGAGAAAAATTGCTAGCAGTTCTTTTTAAAAACAAAACTGTATTTCTTTTTTAATATAGGTCGATAAATATAAAATAACAAAATGATTATTTGTTTGTCAGTATCATTAATACGTATATTAGTTCAACAATATCTATTTTGTTTGGTAGGCGTTATAATTAGTCAATGTCAACAAATTAGTGTCACAATGTGCGCCACTGTTTTCCACTTCTTTTGGGCAATTTTCTTCCCTTACGTTTATCCATCGTCTTCGCATTATCTTTATCGGGTTTTATGGGTTTTTCATTTCTTCCGATGGATCCCAAATGTCCGCGGAAGGAGACATCACCGGAAACGCTATCCACCAGTTTGATTTCCTTTACACGTTCTGCCATTTGTTAACGACAATTTAAACATTCAAAAAATAGTTTTACCTCGACGCTCCGCTAATCTAATGCCTTTATAATTGTTCTTTGGGAATTGCGAGCAGATTTAGGAAGGCATTTTGCTCTGTTTGTGAGAATTATTATAGGAAGCCACATAGAACGTGTATTGGGTAATGTGGTAATGGAATTAATAGAATTTGGGAACCGCAGAACGCGGAACGATTACAAGATGCTTCTGTTCATGTTTGTGGTTTGTGGAGAGATTTGATTGTCTGCAGTAAAATTATTGGTAATGTACAAATATTAATTCCTTCTTTTCCTGGAATATTCTTGGGATTCTAATTATTATTGATATATATTAGGGTAAGGCCTTAGTAATTCGTTATTTAACAGGTACAAATAGGCGAGTTTCTTGCAGAAATATTTTCATCGCCAACGGTATCCTAACCCTAACTTGCTTATTCATAATGGAATTAAGCATTTTCATATATGAAAATAAAAATACAACAAAGATTTTCATGACTTTAACACTAGAAGGAAAAATGAACCAAGAATTCCGTTCAGCAAATTAAATATTAGTAAATTGGCACCGAGCTCAATGGGAGTAAAAATTTATGATAAATTACCACATACTATAAAAGACAGTGCAAGTTTAAGTATATTTAAAACACTTAAACACTTTCTCATACAAAACTGCTTCTACGATCTGAACGAATATTTTAATGGTAACAATCACATAATGTAATTGTTACATGAATCTTAATTTCAAGTTACCGACCTTACGTCTACATGTAATAAGGAATAAAGCTATTATTAATAAAGCTATTATTATTATTATTATTATTATTATTATTATTACTATTATTATTATTATTATTATTATTATTATTATTGTTATTGTTATTGTTATTATTATTATTATTATTATTATTATTATTATTGTTATTATTATTATTATTATTATTATTATTATTGTTATTGTTATTGTTATTGTTATTATTATTATTATTATTATTATTATTATTATTATTATTATTATTATTATTATTATTATTATTATTGTTATTGTTATTGTTATTGTTATTATTATTATTATTATTATTATTATTGTTATTATTATTATTATTATTATTATTATTATTATTGTTATTATTATTATTATTATTATTATTATTATTGTTATTGTTATTATTATTATTATTATTGTTATTATTATTATTATTATTATTATTATTATTGTTATTATTATTATTATTATTATTATTATTGTTATTGTTATTATTATTATTATTATTATTATTATTATTATTATTATTGTTATTATTATTATTATTATTATTATTATTGTTATTGTTATTATTATTATTATTATTGTTATTATTATTATTATTATTATTATTGTTATTATTATTATTATTATTATTATTATTATTATTATTATTATTATTATTATTATAATTATTATTATTATTATTATTATTATTATTATTATTATTCTTATTATTATTATTATTATTATTATTATTATTATTATTATTATTATTATTATTATTATTATTATTATTATTATTATTATTATTATTATTATTCATGGAATTTTATTTTATTTTTCAAAATTAGTTGTTACATAAGGCGTTTCGAATGTTTTACTCATTTATTATCAGTTAACGGTTAAATACCAAGGTAAGGTCAATTCGCCGATGTGCGTACTACTTATTTCAAAGTTTGACTTTGCGGCTCATATTATTTTTCAAATTCTAGTACAATAATTGTACGTTTGATGTATTGTTTGTTGGACCTTACCGGTTGTATTACATTATTTATATACAGGGTGTAAATGAAATAAGTACATTAAATTTAACCAGTAATGTAACTCGTCGAGAACAACAATATTTCTTAATAAGTTTTACCTTCCGTCACCTTTAGGTAAGGAAGGTATTGTCTTTGGTCAAAAAATTCGGTGGTGAGTTTTTAATAAATAAACACGTTTTAAGGTCCCTAGAATATGATTTTACTATTTTTACGATGATGTCTGTATGTGTGTGTGTGTAACAAAATTTTCGTCTACGATAACTCTAATACTACAATTCCAAAAATTATAATTCTTTCATATTCCTCTTCGTTGCATCCACATGAAGAGCTGATTAGATTTTGGTTATAATTGGTCAACCGGAAGTACCCTCATTTGAAGATTTTAACAGTTTTTCTTCAAAAAACGATGTTATTTATCATTTTTACCTTCCGTCACCTTTAGGTAAGGAAGGTATTGTCTTTGGTCAAAAAATTCGATGATGAGTTTTTACTCAATAAGCACGTTTTAGAGTCCCTAGAATACGAATTTACTATTTTTACGATGATGTCTGTATGTGTGTGTGTGGATGTGTGTGTGTGTGTGGATGTGTGTGTGTGTGTGGATGTGTGTGTGTAACAAAATTTTCGTCTGCGATAACTCTAATACTACAGTTACAAAAATTATAATTTTTTCGTATACTTCTTCGTTACATCCATAGGAAGAGTTGATTAGATTTTGGTTACAATTGGTCAACCGGAAGTACCATCATTTGAAGATTTTAACAGTTTTTCTTGAAAAAACTATGTTAAATATAATTTTTTCACATTTGATGTTATTATAAATATTAAAGAATATTTTATTCTCTATACGATTTGACTGCATTTTATACTTAATATTAAATGGATATTGAGTTAAAAAATTATAAAGAAATTAAATTTCATAAAGTAGCCATACCTGTGGAAACAACTACTATAGTAAGAAAATTCTGATTGAAAGATGTCAGTGTCAAGTGAAATTGACATAGTGTGTCTGTTTTATAATTTTACTGGAAATATAGGATCTTTTGCTTTCTCTATGGAATTTGTATAAAATACATACAACTGCTTTACGGTAATGTACAAGAAATAATAATAATAAATCTTTTTTTTCTGCAGATACATTACACTGTATATAGAAAACGTCACAAAATAATAATTTTCTGTATGAAATTTGCATAAAATACATGCAACTGCCGGAAGCTAATGTACAAGAAATAGAATATTTAATTTAGCAAGGAACTTTCCGTATGAAATTTGTACAAAATATATAGAACTGACGGAAGGTAATGTGCTGGCCACATCAGATTTTTTTACATAAATATTATATTATAAATATTAAAGAACATTGTATTCTCTATACGATTTGACTGCATTTTATACTTCATATTAAATGGATATAGAGTTATAAAATTATAAAGAAATTAAATTTCATAAATTAGCTAGCTGTGTTAGAAACAGCTACTATATGAAGAAAATTATGATTGAAAGATGTCAGTGTCAATTGACATTCGTAGTATATTTGTGTTGTAATTTTACTCGAAATATAGGATATATAAAATACATAAAACTGTCGAAAGGTAATGTACATACAAGAAATTTAGAATCTTTTGCAAGGAACTTTCTGTATGGATTTTATAGAAAATAGATAGGCATTTACGAAAATTCTATCGGTAGATACCGCATCTATTGACTGTTCAAAAACACGAGTGGTAAAAAGTTATCATGTTCGAAAATTGTTCAATGTCTACCAGATCCATCGGATTCATGAAGAATCTAATCTCAAAAAAAGGTAGTGATGCAAAGCGAAGCGCGCGCGTTAAAAGTATGTTAACTATATCAAATTTCTAACCTGTTTCAAATTTTTTTATTTAATCATGTAGTTTTTGACTTAAAATTCTTTAAAGATTTGTTTCAAATTTAGTTACGCGCCTATGGCAAACATCTCTGCTGCCCTCTGCTATGTGAATCCAAGTTCGATGTATTCAGCACAAAAATTCTCGGGTGGTAGTTGCATTCTTGCAGACACAGGAATTAATAAACGACCAACAGAAAACATATTTATTATTAATAAATTCATAATAGCACATTTTTTCAAATAAAGAAATTTAAATTTTGGATAACAAAATTATAAAATTGTGTATTAAAACAGGTTTCTGAACTTGTGTGAATAGAGGAAGAGCATAGTTATGAGATGAGTTTTCGTGTGTCAAAACGGAAAATCATAATAGTTTAAATACGGTATTTATAATGTAAGCACTTACTCTTGCCCCGATGTGTGATTATAATGAGGACTAATGACTCGTAAATTTATTCCCGCTTAAATAATTAAATATATTCTTTGTTGAAAATTGTGTTTCCTTTTTACAGTATGAGGATTTTTGTGTCTAGATAAGTGTATTGTGCATTATTAAAGACAATTTCTCTAATAAATCCAGCCCTATCAGTGAACAAAACAACCCATTCGGAAAATTGAAGTGCTGGAAATAATGAAATTTTTGTTTATGGTATGAATGTAACTGTTGCTCTATTAAAATATTCCAAATTGTCATGTGACTCTTCATACTGTGAAGATATTGTATGTTGTATAACATAAATGCGCAAATATTAAGAAGAGGATGATTTTCGTGTAAATTCGTTGGTTTTCACCATAGGTAATTACAATGTCTCTGTATCCGCTATTCGTAAACATAAGCATTTATGCAGAATTTTACTTTAAAATACGTGGTACAACTCGTCAATTTACTATTTATACCCTAAAAATGCTAAAAAATATGCGATTTCGAGAATAAGTTATTAAGAAATATTGTTGCTCTCGACGAGTTATATTACTGGTTAAATTTAATGTAGTTATTTCATTTACACCCTGCATATACTTAATTGGAGGTGCGTAACACGTCCGTAACTTCATACTAAAACGTGCAATACGATCGGTAAACTTTACCAGTCTTATGCTGGGTTGCATGAAAACTGTTCAATAAATAATTTATTTATTCTAGTTTGTTTCTCGGCCTGTGGATATTGTATTTTTGCACATTGTATTATATTTTCCAGTTTTATACTATAATATTATGCTATACCCACCGGTATGTAAAAATTATTGTATTCTTTTAATTTAATTTAAACTAGGTTGATAGCCTTTTTACGAATGTTTAGCTCTTGAAAATTATTCAATTTGAATAAAACTTGCATTTTATTCAAATTTTCTGTTAAAATTCTGACGTTATGTCAACTAGTGGACCCTATTCTCATTATATTGTTGTGTTGGACAATAATATTAAATATGTAGGGGCGTCTTAATTATGTATATTTTCAGTAATTAAAGACAGTATATACTAAGTTTGCAGTAGTGCAGATATAAATTTTATTGACAATCATTGTGTAAATCCAATATTGGCTCCACGTCGGTCAGTTTATTTACCCGTTTGAAAAGTCCATTCACGGCAATTTTATAAAGCATTAAATCAAAATGGCAGCGTTTGAAGGCGGAAATTTCATTGAGACTGTCAAACATTAAGGCCTGCGTCCCTATTCTGTGCAAATCCGTTTGTTTTCTATCGTTTGGCCCTCGACATTCTCCCTTCGATGCACCGTTCGACTGGACCCGAACGCTTCCGGGTGTCTTTGCGACATTGAGACCGCTCCGGGAGGCAGACGGAGGGTGTAAGGGTTGGCAATACTAACTATCGCCGCAAGGTTTGAAATTTATACGAAACAACAGAGGAAACTATTTTTTAAATTTTAAAATGATTTTTTACGAGTATACCAGACCGCGGCGGCTCGTCAAACATTTTCGATGTTTAAAAAGAAGCGCCAATTACACAATACCGTTAAGAGGATAAATAGAGCGGAATTACTATAAGAATGTGATAGTGACGTCATTGCACAGTAGACACATTTTTGACGTCACAGCAACGGCTTTGGCTTCGCTGGTTAGGCCCGTGATATGACAGTGCCGTTCGTTCGGATTTCTCTCATTTGTTGTGACATTGAGCTGATAATATATTTTTAAATTCAAGAGTTAGTTAATGTCTGCGATGTCTTCACAAACAGTTGATGTCAGTGGTGTGATCATATACAGCCAAGGGCGAGAATAAATAAATAATGTAGGCCAGTTTATGAAAATAAAAGCTGAAGAAATAATTGATACGCCACTGGACGTACCTATAAGTTTAAATGGAGACCATACGTCATGAGCTTCGCACAGCGGTTGTGACGCCAGTGTCCCAACAACTAATAGCGCATAGTATACTTACAAAGAATGAAATCATAATTGACTGTTTGTGTAAACCGCGTTTGACTAAGTGCATAGCAACCAATGGACTTCGAAAGTATGACGTCAAAATCGAGCAGGAATTACAAATCTGAAATATTCTTGAAATACGTATGACACGAGGTATGACAGTTATTTAAATTGCTAGTCTAGTTTGTTCACCACGGCCACACTTATAAACCGGATATACATATATTTCAAGAATATTTCAGGTTTCTAATTCCCGCTCGATTTTGATGTCATTACTTTCGGAGTCTATTGGGACCCGTGGAATGTAAACGCACCTGTCCTACCTGTCGTGACGACCAGTAGGATATGTCAAATTTGTTTACATTATGAATTAGGGTTTTCTGACAAGTAATATTGTTAACAGTTCCACACTCAACATGATTTTTAAGTTTGTTCAGTCGAATAATTTATCAAGAAACATAATTAAGGGGCAAAAATTCGTAATTTCGGGTTTTAATTACTACTTGTTGCGTAACTTGACATATGGTAATTTTGATTTAGAACTGCGGACTACGGTAACATATATCAGTAAAATCTATGGCTCGTACCACGAGTACGGTTTTAACTACAAACGCTGTTTTAAGAAATGTCATATTCAAATTTCAATATTTAATTTTGCCCTTATGTTTAAAGAACGATTTTTTAAAAAAATATTTGTTTGAATATAAACCATGTTCTGCTTTAAAATCGTATTTAGATAAATTTAATATTATTTATTACTGATTTTAAATAATGAAATTTGACATTTCTTAAAACAGCGTTTTAGTTAAAACCGTGCTCGTGGTACGAGCCATTGAATCTACATTTTTTTTGTCAAAACTATCAATAGTTGTATTAAAACTACATACCTGTAAAATTTTATTATAATCTCACTGTGAAATGCAAACAGTAAACATGTTTATTTATCAGATTAAAGTTTTGCAATATATTTAAATTTCTTTTACGTTCAGTCGATCAATTTTATCTTCTATGCCAAAAATGATGGAATATGTTTTGAATTTTTGTTGTACTCATACACTTTTTAACATAGCACGTTTTGGTGTATATTGTAATCATTTTCTTTAATTCGCTTAATTTTCACACATTTTCAATATATCATTATAAAATATAAGCGGGAGAACATTTTTTTATGTTAAACGAAACGATTATGTTTGACGTTTACATGTCCTACTGGGTCACAATAGAATCTCAAAAATCTGACAAAAGTTTTTCGTTATTTCAGAGTATAGTTCCAAATTTTGAAACGCGTGGTTAAGTGTCTTTCTACGGGACTAATATGTCATTACCAGGACTGGGAAAATAATACACTGGATATCGATATTCGTGATCATACATCATTGTATCGATAATAATTCGTTTATTCATGTTCATCTTATGAATACATACTATCTAATATCAATACAATTTGTGATGTTGAAATATTATCAAAATAATATGCAGTAAGTATTATTGGCATTGATTGGCATTTTTCGATAAATTTCGATTTTTATCGAAAAGTTTTGCTACTTATTAATAAGTTTCGTTATTTATCGATAATTACTATTATATTAATAATATCGATGTTATCTACTTATCGATATTTTATAAATTTTATTGATAATATTGATATTATCCATTTATCGATAATTCGGTATCACTAAAAAGTGATATTGATAGTGATATCGATATTTATCGACATATTCATATTTTTCCCCATTGTTAGTAATAATCAAATTTAAATAATTAGTTCAATAAAACAAATAAAATAAGTAGAATTAGAACATTTATTTGTTTTTAGATTTTACACATAAATAAATTTTTGCAATACAAATATATAAATATAACAGTGAAACAGCGTAATACAATCAGGTATATACAGATTTTAAAAAATAAATATATTCAATTTATTTCTTTTTATATTTTATTCATTTATGTTCTTCTTCACAAAAGTTCCTCCACCGTTGTTAGGTTAAGATTAAGATCCATTATCTGTCTCAAATGGGAGAAATCATCGCCATTTGTGTGTTGGTCCATGAGGCGAATATGCATATGATTATTTTTGATAAACATAAAAAATCAGGTTCAAAGTCTGTTTATTTGTTGGTGTATTATACTCAGGGGAGTTCGGGATCAACGATGTAGGTATATTGGATATTCTTCATCTGGAACATAATATAAGCATAAAAGGTTAGTATTATTTTGGTTGTTGCTATCTCCGAGTAGAGTACATACCTATTAAGTTATGGGATTCGTTCCAAACACTTTTCCAACACACTGTTACGTGTTTGAAAAAGGAGTTGTAACAAATAGTTCTTGTTTTTTTTTTTATTTTTTTTTTTGCAAATCCTAGCTTATTAGTTATTAGGAGAGCGGTACAATCACTTCGAATTTTTTTAATTTAAATTGGATGAGAGCTCAATGTATTCTGCATTTTTTGATCTGGGTCGTAAATTGGTTATTCTGTATCTAAAACACACTGGAAAGGGTAAGTATATTATAATTTCCCAGTAAATTTATTCGCAAATAAATTGTTATTATCTTCTAGCAGAGTACATACCGATTAAGTTATGGGTTTCTTGCCAAACACTTTTCCAACACACTGTTACGTGTTTGAAAAAGGCGTTGTAACATATTTTTCTTTTTTTTTCTTTTTTTTGTTAAATCCCAGACTATTAGTTATTAGGAGAGCGGTACAATCACTTCGAATTTTTTTATTTAAATTGGATGAGGGCTCAATTTCTTGTGCATTTTTTATCTGTGATGTAAATTGGTTATTCTGTATCTAAAACACACTGGAAAGGGTAAGTATTTTATAATTTCGCGGTAAATTTATTCGCAAAAAAATTGTTATCGTACGTACCGATTAAGTTATGGGATTCTTGCCAAACACTTTTCCAACACACTGTTACGTGTTTGAAAAAGGAGTTTTAACAAATAGTTCTTGTTTTTATTTTTTGCAAATTCTAGAGTATTAGTTATTAGGAGAGCGGTACAATTACTTCGAATTTTTTAATTTAAATTGGATGAGGCCACAATGTATTTTGCATTTTTTGATCTACGTCGAAAATTGGTTATTCTGTATCTAAAACATACTGGAAAGAATTAGTACTATATAATTTTGCGGTAAATTTAATCGCAAGTAAATTGATACTATTTACGAGTATCTTACATACCGATTAAGTTACGGGATTCGTGTCAAACACTTTTCCAACACACTCTTACGTGTTTGAAAAAGGCGTTCTAACATATACTTCTTTTCTTTCATCTTTTTTTAAATCCCAGACTATTAGTTATTAGGACAGTGGTACAATCACTTCGAATTTTTTTATTTAAATTGAATGAAGGCTCAATTTATTCTGCATTTTTTGATCTGCGTCGTAAATTGCTTATTCTGTATCTAAAATACACTGGAAAGGGTTAGTATTTTATAATTTTGCTATAAAGTTATACGCAAGTAAATTGATACATTCATGAGTACAGTACATACCGATTAAGTTATGGGATTCTTGCCAAACACATTTCCAACACACTGCTACATGTTTGAAAAAGGAGTTGTAACATATACTTGGTTTTTTCTTGTTTTGTTAAATCCCAGACTATTAGTTATTAGGAGGGGGTACAATCACTTGGATTTTTTAAATTTAAATTAGATGAGGGCTCAATTTCTTCTGCATTTTTTTGATCTGCGTCGTAAATTGGTTATTCTATATCTAAAACACACTGGAAAAGATTAGTATTTTATAATTTTGCGGTAAATTTATACGCAAATAAATTGTTACGATCTACGAGTAGAGTACATACCGATTAAGTTATGGGATTCGTGCCAAACACTTTTCCAACACACTGTTACGTGTTTGAAAAAGGCGTTGTAACATATATTTCTTTTTTTGTTAAATCCCAGACTATTAGTTATTAGGAGGTGGGCACAATCACGTCGAGATTGTTTATTCTGTATCTAAAACACAACCAAAAGGATTAGTATTTTATATTTTTGCTTTAAATTTATTCGCAAATAAATTATAATTAAGGATCTATAAGTCCATACCTATGAGATTGTGAGATTCTTGCTCAAACACTTTTCCAACACACTGTTGCGTTCTTATAATCCTTTTATTAATTTTGATACATTTGGTCCAAAAAGCACTGCTGGATTTTTAAATAATTGATTCGTCGATTCTTGTAAATTTTGATTTTTATCCAATATTTCAATTACCAGAAGCGTTTACGTTCGCAGGTACAAGCATTTTTTTGTTTTTTTTTTCAAACATCGCTGTTTGGTTGTTGAGTTCGCTGTTTCGCTGATATTTGTTATTTTTGATTTTATTTCCACCATAATTAAGTCAGTGCAAGAGACTGGTAATTTCCATTCAGAACGTCAGTGTTTGAAAAAGGAGTCATATGTACTTGTAAATTTTGTTAAATCTCAGAACACCAGATAATAGAAGGGGAGACAGGACGGCCACGGCTCATTTACTTCCAGATTTCGACCAAGTCCCACGGAAATTAATGAAAGAGGCAATCTTGCTCATATTCGCATCTACAATTGAAAAAAATGAAATTAATTCTGTATTATGTGTATAAATATTCACAGTATTAAAAATTATAAACTATTAATGGCCTTTTTCAAAATAAACTTTATCGTCACTTTAACACTTTAAATTAAAGTTTAAATTGTGTTCGTTTTCATAATATAACTTTAGTACTTTAGCGAGCATTGTAGTATTACGAGTACTTTAAAATAAAAATATACTTTTAAAGTAATTTTAATTAAAGTCCTTAAGTGAGCCTGATTATAAAAACGGCCCTAAATACTTAATAAAAACAGAAAACTGCAATACTATTTTCTAATTTATTGGTATTACTTGACTGTTAGTATGATTGTAGGGACAATGAGAAATAATTGGAGATGCAGTCGTGGTAAACATTGTTTATTAAATAGTAATTTATTTAACTTTCCTACGTTTCGATTCCAAATGAATCATCATCGGGGATAGTTAAAGTACGAGTACAGTTGAAAAATAAGATCACTACATTACAAAATCAAAAATATAAGGATGAAAATGTCGTCAAAAATATCACAGGTAATAAAATGCGTGCGTACATCAGAAACAACTAAAGATAACAGAGTTATCTTACTTTACCTAACCCTGATGATGATTCATTTGAAATCGAAACGTAAGAAAGTTAATTAAATTACTATTTAATAAACACTGTTTACTACGACTGCATCCCCAATTATTTCTCATCATACATCTATGTTATTTGAGACTCATTTAATCACAAATCCTTGTAAATGGTTTCATATACAGTTGTAATTTCTTTATGCGAAACCGTATTCGTGTAAATTGGTGTTAATATAAAATATAACTAAGCGACTGGCAACAGATGAGAATAGGTGTATACAGGAATGCAGTCAAGTTTTTTGAAATTTATTTATTTATTGACGAACACCGACGTTTCATCGCCAAATGCGACTTCTTCCGGATTAATTGACTCCATCCTGAAGAAGTCGCATTTGGCGACGAAACGTCGATGTTCGTCAATAAATAAATAAATTTCAAAAAACTTGACTGCATTCCTGTGTACACTTATTCTCATTGGTGTTAATATTGTGTGAAAACCAATATTTTATTACAACAAGAAAAAATTAAAGTAAATGCCATATTCAACGGTGAAATCAACGAGGTCCTGAGAGACCCTAGGTCACCAGTTGTGTTAAATGTCAACCACGTCACCAGTAACAGGTTAACATTACGCAATATGTAAATCATGATAGGTGTCATAACATCTCTAACGAATTATGTGGAGTGTTAGTTTTATATACATGAGTTAGGTGAGTGGGGCATCTGATACGTAAAGGGATTCACATTTCCAAAAATAGAAACTTTTACTAGGATTGTGCAGAAATGTCCTATGATTATTACTTATTAATCAATCTTGGCATGGATCGAGGGTCACGCGAGAATACAGGTGAATGCTTATCCCTTCTCTATGCGTGACAGGTCCCAGGGTGAGGCAAACGACTGTATTATATGCGTAGGAAATATACGAAATTTTTAACAAACAGTCTTGTAAAAGGTGATTTATAAATATATATAACTCATGAATAACCATTCAAATATATAATTACCATTTTATTTATATGACTAATACCTGTTTTTTTTACCTCTCGATAAATTGTCAGTTAACTTAACTGCCAGATAAAATAAAAATATCGCATCTACATTGCAGCGTAAATTGACAAAATTATACACACCTCTATTATATGATGCGATATTTTCCTTTTATCTGGCACTTTATCAAGAGGAGAAAAACCGCGTTTAAAAAAGATTAACTATTGGTATATTTATTCCATTTATATTTCATCTTTTATTTAAATTTTTAGTCATGAATAAAATGTTAATTATATAATATTTGAATAGTTATTCACGAGTTGTATGCATTTATAAATCAATGTTTAAATGGTTATTTGTTGGAAAACTTATGTATATTTCCTATGCTTACAAAGCAGTCGTTCAACTCTCTCTGTGACGTCACGAGAACAGTATTCAGGCTTGTATTCTCGTGTGGCCTCGCATGGATGTTTGTAAAGAAAAAAATCTGATGTGGCCAGCACATTACCTTCCGTCAGTTCTATGTATTTCTTACAAATTTCATACGGAAAGTTCCTTGCTAAATTAAATATTCTATTTCTTGTACATTACCTTCCGGCAGTTGCATGTATTTTATGCAAATTTCATACAGAAAATTATTTTGCGACGTTTTCTATATGCAGTGTAATGTATCTGCAGAAATAAAAGATTTATTATTATTATTTCTTGTACATTACCTTAAAGCAGTTGTATGTATTTTATACAAATTCCATACAGAAAGTAAAAGATCCTATATTTCCAGTAAAAATTATAAGACAAACACACTATGTCAATTTCACTTGACACTGACATCTTTCAATCAGAATTTTCTTAATATAGTAGCTGTTTCCATAGCTATGGCTACTTTATGAAATTTAATTTCTTTATAATTTTTTAACTCTATATCCATTTAATATTAAGTATAAAATGCAGTCAAATCGTATAAAGAATAAAATATTCTTTAATATTTATAATAACATCAAATGTGAAAAAATTATATTTAACATAGTTTTTTCAAGAAAAACTGTTAAAATCTTCAAATGATGGTACTTCCGGTTGACCAATTGTAACCAAAATCTAATCAGCTCTTCATAAGGATGTAACGAAGAAGTACACGAAAAATTATAATTTTTGTAACTGTAGTATTAGAGTTATCGCAGACGAAAATTTTGTTACACACACACACACACATCCACACACACACATCCACACACACACACATACAGACATCATCGTAAAAATAGTAAATTCGTATTCTAGGGACCCTAAAACGTGCTTATTGATTAAAAACTCATCATCGAATTTTTTGACCAAAGACAATACCTTCCTTACCTAAAGGTGACGGAAGGTAAAAAGTGTATTTATAAACGTTGCCATAGTTTTTAATTAACAATGCTATTTTTACGAGCTACAATATACTGTTGTTGCTAGGTATCTGTGTATTTTTACGAGTATTTATGTAGAATGTAATTTGAAAAGAATAATTAATGTAAGCCCTATTGTGAGTACCTTTCTGGTATGTTTGGTACATATTAATGTCATAATTGAGTATTTTGCGTCTAGGAAGGAATTGAAAATTAATTTTTTCCTGTGTCTGTTTTTGAATCTGGCGACACGGGTTCGATCCCGCCGGAGGCCAAAATGATTTCGAATTGTAAATGGCATAAAACGCCCGCATGGTACGAATATGTCATATCATCATTACCAATATCTGTATACAAAACAGATTGGCACACCCAGCTATGGATAATATGCCGTGATGATATTTTTATTAAATAATTTATAAATGATAAATAGGCACTTACTTGTTGGTTGTGGGACTTTCGCCAAACACTTTTCCAACACACTGGTAGACCATTCTACGGTGAATTTAGACAATTGATGAATCTTCTTTGGTAGCCACTTATTAAATTTGATATTTCTTTTAAAAAGCACTGCTGGATCTCGTTATTCGGTTCGTCGATACGTTTCAGATTTTGATTTTAATCCAAAATATCAAGAGATTTCAGAGGCGAGCGTGATTCAAAAATCCAGTCATAGGAATAGCGATGGGTTGCAATTGCAAACTTCTGTTTTCATTTCATTTTGATATCATTCCCCAAAACCCAGTCAGTGCTACTTGAAAATTTTGGTCCCCCATGCCAGTGCTTGGAAAGGGATACTTGTTAATTTTGATACCAGGCCGAAATTGGAATTACATACGGATAACTTGGGAATTTTGATGGATGTCTGCAAGGTAACGGTTCATCAAATAACATCGGTCCCAATGAGTAGCAAGGCGGTGACGTCTAAAAATGAAAAAAAAAAATATTAAATCATTTTGTCATGTCTGTAATTGTCAAATACTATTTAAGTATTAAATGTTATAAACTATCAATAACTAATTAAGCTAACAAAGAAATTAATTTCTTTGTTTATTGATTAAATTTGAGATTCGCTTCATTTAATTAGTATTAGGTGTGTATATGTAGGTTCTATTTTCAGAAAAAATTAATGTTATGTATTTCTGTCTATCTTAGCAACGATAATGTGATGTGCGTGTAATGCAAGGAAAAATGTTTGTAAATTGTTACTATAGTATTTAAACAATACGATATTCATTTATTGTAGTTGCTAGGTATCTGGTTCTATATAAATACATTATTGTCAAGGGCGTGTACAGAATGTCATGAATAATATAATAATATAAGCCGTATTGACAACTTAAAAAAAATAATTATAAAATTCTAAAGGCACATTCAGAATAAAAAAAATTGCGGTAGTGTAAGAATTAGTGGTATCGGTAGAGTAAAGTGATTCACAACAAAAAGATTAAGGTAGCTGTAGAATTAGTGGCAGTGGTAATGGCCTGGGTAAAAGATTGAATGCGTTTTAGCAAACGTATTCGTTCACATCCTAAAATTAACAAAATTAGTAGTAGCGCAGTGACAACGGCAGCGGTAGGAGTTTGCTACCGATGCCACTAATTCTTAAGTATCATTCACAACAAAAAAATTAACGTAGCGGTAGAATTAGTGGCAGTGGTAGTGGCCTGGGTAAAAGATTGATTGCGTTATAGAAAATGTATTCGTTCACATCCAAAAATTAAGAAAATTAGTAGTAGCGCAGTGGCAATGGCAGCGGTAGGAGTTTACAAACTCCAAACTTCTACGTTGCCATAACGCTACCGCTTAATTTTTTTGACAGTTTTGACGTTTATTAACGTAGATGATGACTTATTAATTACACTTATCCACAAGCACTCCATTGTGTGAGATAAGCGAAGAGATTAAGGGAATTTAAAATTATTTCAAAAAAAGAAAATGTGTGGGCACAAATTGCCTTTGAAATAAGCGAAAATGGTAATTTATGTGTTTACTTTTAATTGTGCAAAGTTTATTAATAAGTGTGTTTGTTTATATAGCGCAACATTTGACGCACACCACAAAATAATCCTTTTTCTATTACTCATTTTATCTGATGAAATCAGAAATCAGTTGTCAATGAACGTCAAAACTGTCAAAAAAATTAAGGGGTAGCGCAATGGCAACGTAGAAGGTTGTAGTTTGCAAACTCCTACCACTGCCGTTGCCACTGCGCTACTACTAATTTTCTTTAATTTATCGCACTTCTCACTTTGAAAAAGAAAGATTACAACGACTACTTACATCTTTAAATTTAGATGACAGAAAAACATCTCAACTTCCCCGGCAATTTCGTCAATTTGTTGGCACCAACCGTTTAGATGACTCAATTTTGGAAAAATCTTCTAACAAAAACACCACGAAATGTTCAAATTATACTCGCGCCAAGTGTTAACAATACTTTAGATGGCAATTCAAAGATGGCGGACAGAGTTTTAAGCGATTCACAACCAACAATATCGTCAGTTAACAAAGAGTCGTGTATTGAAGAAATAAAACAAGAAATAGAAAATTTGAAGAAATTAATACTTTCTTACTCTAGAAAGAACGCGTCTACTCCGAAGTTTCCATCTTCTAACAGTGTCTTCTGCTGGTACCATCTCAATTTTGGTGTCAAAGTGAAGATATGCATCCCACCTTATCAACGAACACCATCAACAACTACATCAGAGGTTTTGTCCTGTCAACTCAGTACACCTAAAATAACTAATCAATACATTTTACCTTCTATTTCTAGTTCGAACGTCCCACATTCATCTAACAAACTTTTATATTTGATGGACAGAATTTTTTGTCACCGTTTCTTAGTTTATGTGGTGAGAGTAATTAGAATTTCATTATGTGAGAGGCGACCAAAACAGTCTCTTATTTTAAAAGCTGCTTTAGATTTCGGTTTGGGTAGTTATTTCATTTGGAAATAGATTGTGGCTAATGCAAGGATGTTCTAATAAAACACTGGATAGTTAACATACGTTTAACAAGTGAGGCAAGTGATGGGGGTACGGCGCCGTTTGCAGAAAAGGCAAAACGTCAAATGTTCGTTGGTCTTTTATTGCATTATATGGTAGTTTTCTTGAATGAAGTGGTGTTTGTGTTGGGTTCTTAATGAATAAATACTTTAAGTGAAATATTTCCATAATAAAAGGCAATATGCTTCTTGTAGTGCTTTTGGGTGTACAAATAGACATAGCAAGGATATTGTTTTAAATATTTTACAGATGTCCTTTAAATAATAGTGGTATATTACGATTGTGCATAGATGCCATAAAAAGAAAAGATTTCACACCTACAAAAGCATTAAAAATTTGCAGTGATCATTTGCTTGAAACTGATGATTTGAACAGGCCTGGAACATATATAAAAAGATTAAAACCAGACTCAGCATCTTCTGTATTTCCAAATTTTCCACCACATATTCAAGAGGCATCTTTTTAATAAGAAAATATTATTTTTAAATTTATAGTCCTATTTTATTGTGAATTTGCTATATGTGTAATAAATGTAAATATATTATTAAAATAATAAATATAATTTTTAAAATATACGCAATAAATATAAAAAATATGTTAATTCATCCCATTTATAATTTGTTTCTATATGTAATTTTAAGTTTGGCGCGTATTTTGCCTTTCCTGCAAATGGCTGCCTTCCAGTTGCTTACCTCACAGGTGACTACATGCACAACACACGGGTTAGCAATCCATTGTATATATTAATATCCTTGCGCTAATGTTAAACATTCCATTATCGGAACTGACTTCATATACTTTAATTTATTGATTGATTTACCTTCAAAAAATTGTTACAATCTACAGAATTTGTAAAAAAAACATACGTATCAATTCAAATACTTTCAATAATTCTAATAAACTCCAAAATTCCACAGATTTCCTTTACAAACATCACCTTTCAATTCTAAACGTCAAATTATACATAACGTCAAACATTGTCAGTCACCTGCTTTTGCAAGGCCAATTCGTTTAGCTTTAGAAATATTATATATTGCTAAACGTGAACTTCATAATAAAATATGTTGAAAATGGGGATAATTCGCCCATCTTCAAGTAGTTGGGCTTCTCCATTACACATGGTTAAGATATAATTACGCTCTGTTTTAACTGTGCCTGACTTTGTCACTCACACTCTGAGTGACACACGTGGTGACAAAGATGACTGTCCCTTCCCAGCCCAGAAACGGCTGACGTGAGAATCACCACATCCAAAACAGAGTTTATGTGTATATGTACAATATAAAAGACTTTCCCAAAATTTGTCAAGTATCCTATTGTAAGCAAATCTCTAAATTTGGCAGACAATGTGCACTACATCCCAATATGGAAGAAATATTTTTTTAAAATTTAAAAGTTATTGCTTTACGGATATACCAGACAGTGGCGGCTCATTAAAGAAGACCAGAGAGTTTGCATGTTTACTTCCAGATTTCGTAATGCGTGTCTTTCCGCGGGACAGATATGTCATTACCAGGAATTGAAAAATGAAATATTGGATATCGATATTCGATATCATAGTATCGATAAAAATTCATTTATTGATAAGTTCAATTTGTAATGTTGAAATATTATCAATATAATATGAGTATTAGTAATTTTCGATAAACTTTGAGATTTATCGAAAAGTTTTGCTACTATCAATAAGTATCGCTATTTATCGAGAATTGCTATTATATTATTTACTCTTATTTACTTTACGATATTTCGATATCACAAATTTTATCGATAATATCGATGTTATCCATTTATCGATATATTGTAATGTGTTTTATAGAAATAAATTTAAAAAAAAAAAAACTATCCCATTGTTACTAATATTCATACTTATATAGCTAGTTCAATAAAAACAAATCTTTTAAAATAAATATTTTCAATTTATTTAACTTTATATTTTATTCATACTAGACAAATTTACTGATAATTTATGTTCTTCACAAAAGGTCCTTCACTGTTGTAAGATGATTAAGTTTCATTAACTGTCTTGAATGGGAGAAATTGTCACCATTTGTGTGTCCGTTCATTAATTGAATATGCATTTGATTATTTTTTATAAACATTATAAAAAATCAGGTTCAAAATAATACTACATTTATTTGGTGTTTCATATTCAGGGGAGTGGGTGATCAACGACGTAGGTTGATTGGATATTCTTTATCTAGAGCACAATATAAACATAAAAGGTTAGTATTATATATGTTAGTGTAAATTTATTCTCAAATAAATTGTAACTATCTTCGAGTTGGGTATATACCTATTAAGTTATGGGATCCGTGTCAAACACTTTTCCAACACACTGCTACTTGTTTTAAAAAGGAGTTGTAACATATAGTTCTTGTTTTTTTTTTATTTTATTATTTTTTGTTAAATCCCAGACTATTAGTTATTAGAAGGGGGTACAATCACTTTGATTTTTTAACTTACATTGGATGAGGGCTCACTGTTTCTAATTTTTTTCTATCTGCCATGTAAATTGGTTATTCTGTATCTAAAACACACTCTAAAAGGTTAGTATTTTACAATTTGCGGTAAATTTATTTGCAAATAAGTTGTTGCTATCTTCAAGTAGAGTACATACCTATTAAGTTATGGGATTCTTGCCAAACACTTTTCCAACACACTGTTACGTGTTTGAAAAAGGCGTAACATATATTTGTTTTTTTTTTATTTATTTTATTGTTAAATCCCAGACTATTAGTTATTAGGAGCGGGGGTACAATCACTTCGATTTTTTTTAAATTTAAATTGGATGAGGGCTCAATTCCTTCTGCATTTTTTGATCTGCGTCGTAAATTGGTTATTCTGTATCTAAAACAAACTGGAAAGAATTAGTATTATATAATTTTGCAGTAAATTTAATCGCAAATAAATTAATACTATTTACGAGTACATTACGTACCGATTAATTTATGGGATTCGTGCCAAACACTTTTCCAACACACTATTACGTGTTTGAAAAAGGCGTTGTAACATATACTTGTTTTTTCATTATTATTATTTTTTTTTTTTTTTGTTAAATCCCAGACTATTAGTTATTAGGAGCGGGGGTACAATCACTTCGAAATTTTTCATTTAAATTGGATGAGGGCTCAATTTCTTGTGCATTTTTTATCTGTGATGTAAATTGGTTATTCTGTATCTAAAACACACTGGAAAGGGTAAGTATTTTATAATTTCGCGGTAAATTTATTCGCAAAAAAATTGTTATCTCCTAGTAGAGTACATACCGATTAAGTTATGGGACTCTTGCCAAACACTTTTCCAACACACTTTTACGTGTTTGAAAAAGGAGTTGTAACATATACTTGTTTTTTTCTTTTTATAATGAATCCCAGTTATTAGGAGGTGGGCACAATCACTTCAACATTGGGTATTCTGTATCTAAAACACAATTAAAAAGATTAGTATTTTATACTATTGTTTTAAATTTATTGGCAAACACTTTGTAATTAAGGATTTACAAGTACATACCTATGAGGTTATGGGATTCTTGCCTAACACTTCTCCAACACACTGCTACTTTCTTATAAGCTGGACTTTAAATTCTTTGATTCGTCGATTCTTGTAAATTTTGAATTTTATTCATTATTTCAATTAACAGAAGCGTTTGGGTTTCGCAAGTACTTGAATTTTTTTCTTGTTTTATTTCTAAATACCGTTGTTTGGATGAAGAGTTCGCTGTTTAGTTAAAATTTGATATTTTTCATTTTATTTTCACAAATATAGTCAATGTAAGAGAGTGGTCATTACTTGTTAATATCTATTCAGAACGTCAGTGTTTGCAAAAGGACAGTCACATATACTTGTAAAAATTTTTAAATCCCAGAATACTAGTTAATAGAAGGGGAGACAGGACGGCCACGGCTCATTTACTTCCAGATTTCGACCAAGTCCCACGAATAGTAATGAAAGAGGCAATCTTGCTCATATTCGCACCTACAATTTAAAAAAAATTCTTCGTAACATATGTATAAATATTGACAGTATTAAAAGTTATAACATATTAAGGCTGTGTCCGATGTCGCATTTTGGCATTTAGTATTTAGGATTTAGGTCTACTTTACATAAATACAACTCCGAATGGCACACAAATGACATCCATTGGTTTGTATGGGAACACGTTAGTGCAACAAAAGTTATTTGTTCAATTCGATTTAATTTGATGCTTCTGATTAAATGATAATTTATTTTACAAAATAGAAGCTATTATTTGACAGTATATTTGACATTTTCATAAATTATAGGGCGCGAGCAGACACGTGACTCGACCGACCTTGACTTGCTTGGGGTCAATTGATTTGTGTGCGCATGTCATTTTGACAAGAACATTATCAATTTGACAAGACCAATGTTTTGACTTATTTTGAATTTAAATTGCTAAAATGTTATTATTTAACAATTTTTAGGCAGTAAAACACTTGTAATTAAAAATAATAACATTTTAGCAGCTAAAAATGACATGCTCACACAAATCAGCTGATTCTAAGCACGTCAAGGTCCTTCGAGTCATGTGTCTGCTCGCGCCCTATAGCAACGAACATATTGGCCCGTACCACTATCACGATTTTAAATAAATCGCTGTTTTAAGAAATATTAAATTTCATTATTTAATAATAATAAAAAATATCAAATTTTTAAAATATGAATTTAAAGCAGAACAATGTTTGTATTCAAACAAATATTTTTTTAAAAGTCGTTCTTTAAACATAAGGACGAAATTAAATATTGTTTGACATTTCTTAAAACAGCGTTTTAGTTAAAACCGTGCTCGTGGTACGACCCGATTTGTTTAATTAATGCGCGTCAACTTCAAGTTATAATGTACTACAAACCCTAAAATCTAATTCCTAAAATCCTAAATAATGACGTTATTTAGGGCATATAAATTTAGGATTTAGATAATAGGGTTATAAACATGCAACACCGGACACAGCCGAAGTATTAATTGTCCAAAACAGAAAACTGCAACCCTATTTTCAATGGTATTTGCGACTTATTTAATCTCCAATCGTTGTTGGAATTTTTATGCGTAACCGTTTCATATTAAAGAAGGTAATAGCTAGTTTAGGATGGATTTAATTTATAAATTTAGATTTACGAATTTACATTTATAAATATAAATTGTACATATCTGCTTTTACTGGTTCATGGTGAATTTAAGAAATTTATGATTATAATTTACATTTAAAATATCACCATATTTTACATTCTAAATGTAAATTTGTAAATGCGTCCAATCATTTCACAGTATTTCAAACAATGATTTTGGTGAGGAAAATGACAGTTTCAAGTGAGTTTGATTTGACAAATGGATTCCGAAAATAAGGATATATTATTAAGATTATTTGTAGAACAATACAGATTGATTATGATAAATGTGATAAATATCATATAACTGTCATCCCATTTGAGTTAAGCCACGTGACCCAATATAAGTTGATTGGGCATATTCCATATCTTTAAATTCACTATAAACCAGCAAGGTAAATCGTAAATTTCAAATCTAAATCTGTAAATCTAAATTTATAAATTAAATCCATCATAAACCAGCCATATAGAAAAATTAATATTTAGAACCCAATATGTCAACTGTCAAGGTCATATGGAAAAATTGGCTGTTTGGTCCAGCAATGAAATTATAAATAGCGTAATTATGATAAAGCGGCATATCGCTCACTGCTTGCATTATAAGATTGGATTATTCGAATGAAGACATGCATTGCGTGTTAATTCTACCTGCTCTGGATGCTCTGTATAGTAAAATAATCTAAAATCTATTTTTGTTCGAAATAATTTATGCAAATACAGATTTTATTCTCACCAGAAATTATTTCAAACAAAAATAGCATTTATGTTAAAGGAACAGTATGATTATTTTACCATATTTTACTATATGTATAGAGCATGTCTTCATTTTAACGCAGTGGTGCAAATAAATGCAATTTCAAAAGGTGAAATCAATGGGATCCTGAAGGACCTGAGGTCAGTACTGACGTCACCAGTTACAATATGTAAATCATGACAGGTGTCATAATATCTCTAAGGAATTATAAGGAGTGCTAGGTTTATAGGTATACATGAGTTAGGTGGGTGGGGCATCTAATATGTAATAATTCTTTATTGTATTTAAGTTTACATATAACTTATTACAATTGATATTAATGGGGGTGAGTTAATTTTCGCATATATTTTATAACTTCGTCGTTTTGTACCTTGAATTGATGGAGATGAGATGATGAAAAGACACACACAAACACCCAAGCCCCTGGTGGGAATCGAACCCACAACCTCAGAGTCGAGCGGTGACGGTCGCTTCGAGCGCTGGTCGCTGCCTCAAACCACACGACCACCGAGGAGGCTACTCTAATATGTAAAGGCGATTCACATTTCCAAAAATGGAAAATTTTACGAGGATCATGCACACTTATTAATCAATCTTGACATGGATATGTCTTTAATAAAGAAATGTATAATTTTATAAACGTTGCTATAGTATTGAATGAACAATACTATTTTTACGATCTACAATATACTGTTGTTGCTAAGCATCTGTGTAATTTTTACGCGTATTTTATGCAAAATTTTATTTGAAAAGTATAATTATTGTAAGCCCTATTGTGACTACCTTTTTGGAATGTTTGGTACATATATCATAATTGGGTATTTTGCGCGTAGGAAGGAAATAAAAAATTTATTTTTTCCCCGTGTATGGCTGGATGGTTGATGGTTGGTTGTGCATCCGCGGACCCGGGTCTGATCCCGTTGGACGCCAAAATGATTTCGAAGTATGTCTCCAGACCAGCAATGTAAAGTGACGTCTGGTCAACGCCCGCATATTTCGAATATGTCATCTATCGTCATTACCGATATCTGTATACAAAACAGATTGGCACACTCAGTTATGTATAATATGCCGTGATGATATTTATATAAAATAAATTATAAATGATAAAGAGGTACTTACTTGTTGGTTGTGGGACTTTCGCCAAACACTTTTCCAACACACTGGGAGGTACATTATACGTTGAATTTAGACATAATTGATGAATCTTCTTTAGTAGCCACTTATTAAATTTCATATTACTTCCAAAAAGCTCTGCTGGATTTGGTATTCATCGATTCGTCGATACTTTTCAAAATTTGATTTTAATCCAAAATATAAAGAAATAGCAGAGGCGCTAGATGATTCAAAATTCCAATCACAGGAATAGCGATGGGTCGCAGGTACTTGCAAACTTCTGTTTTCATTTCATTATGATTAGAGATTCACGGGCTTGGCTTGAAGCTTGAAAGCTTGGCTTGGCTTGGTTTGAAAAAGCTTGAAAAATCAAGCCAAGCCTGTCATTCAAAAAAGCTTGACTTTTCAAGCCAAGCCAAGCTTCTGTTCCACCAAGCCCAAGCCAAACCAAGCCTAACATTTAAAAAAGCTTGAATTTTCAAGCCAAACCAAGCCTTCGACTGTCAAGTAGCTTGGTTGAAAACAAGCTTTTTCAAGCTTTTCTTAAGAAATGTTTTTGAGGCCGACAAAACCGTAATTTTATGGTGGTAACGTACTTTCTAATTGCTTCGGCACATTTTTGCGGCCTCCTAAGAATTGGAGTTCCCAGTAGGACCAGCCTTCATCACCTGTCAGGCTAGTAAGCTTCAAAAATTTGTAAATAGGAAACTATACCCTTCATCATTCTTATTATGCAAAGACCACTTATTTTCTCCATCTGAACCAAGAAATCGCACATTGTAGTTCGCGCACACAATCAAGTATACAAAATAAATAAAATGTTGAAAAAGTTTTAAATACATAATGATAAATGATAATATAATTTTATTGTTTTATCCTTTACTTACATTAATATAAAATGTATGATGAAAAATGATAATACAAAATTTATTGCAAATGTCAATCATTACATATAGAACTATTTAATTTTTTTTAAATACTTATTATTGTCAAGTTAAACGTATTTTGTATAAAAATTAATTAATTAAATACTTAAATTTTTAAGTAACTGGAATTAATTATAATTTATGAGGTCTCGTGGCCACGTGCCTGAGTTTCAGGTCGCGAATCTGGGTAACCAGGTTCGATCCCGACCGACGCCAAATATTTCTAATTTTAAATGGCACAAAATTAACCCCTGCGGTGCACTCTCCGCGCCAGCAATGAGTGACCGTGAGGTGACGCCTGGTAAGCGCCCGCACGGTGCAAATATTTCATTATTACCGATAAAGCAGATTGGCACACCCAGCAATGGGTAATAATCCGTGATGATATATTTATTTATTTTATTTAATTATAAGCTCAAAGCTTCAAGAAATTAGATTTGATTATCAAACAAAAAAAATTATTAAATTTATCTGAATACATTTCACATAAACCTACACTCTATCTGTTTTATCTATAGAGTAGTGGGGAGATAGGTGTAGTTTGGTCTTGTTGTTTGATTGGGTAATTGCAATAATAATTATTGCATTTTAAAATTGCATTATATACAATGTTTTGTTATTCTGGTATTTCCGAATCATAGAGACGAGATAATTTCTGTTTGTGGATATGTATATTTATATTCAAATATTTTCAATGCTATTTTTAGCTCTACCCCTAGTGTATCCATAATAAACCGCTCTTGTCAGTGACAGGTATAATAGACAATATCAATGTACCGACAAAGAGAGCATTCTCTTTTAAATATTACCTTGATAATCACGGTTTATTACCTAGTTCTGGGGGTTTTTAATTTTCTTTTATCGTTGAGGGTATTTACTTTTGTGCTATTTGAATTTGGACATAATTACTGTAATTATATTTATGTATTTAACTTACATGATTCTGTACTCAAAAATCAGTAGAAATTTCATAAGAAGAGGCGAGTAGGTATTTATGTCACGAACAAACAAAATTTCGGGGTAATTTCCGTCTGTAGGGTTTTATGATTTCCAGATGTATTTGAAGTCGGTATAAAAGAATAAAATATCAGTCTCAGGTCATTTTCATCCCATTGTACAATCCAAAATATTTATGTATTTATTTGAACACTGTTCTTGCGTGTTTGGAAACTTGAGTTGTTTATTTGTACAGGGTGAATATGAACTATATAGTATGAGAAACTCTAACAGTTTGTTGGAAGGTCATTTCGAGTAAAAATAACATTATGAACTTAAGTCCTATTCATTTTAATTATTAAAATACAATAAAGTCTAACTAATGCATATGCCTACTTGAATGAATGCAGTCAACGAAAATAATAAAAGAAACATAAAAATTTAAGGGTAAATATTTAATAAAAGATAATAAATTTATGTTTATTGTATACTCTCTAAAATAAAATAAATGATTGAAATATACATTTCAATATTTTTATATTTTAATAATTACAAAGAAAAAAACACTTGGTGTAAGTTGCATAAATTTTATTTCATCGTTTTGTTTATTTTTGCGCATAAGAAGATATTTTTCAATTGTACCACAATAAAATTATGTAAAACAAAACGTGATTTATACATCGTTACGATACAATGAAACATCGACATAACATATCAATATATTGATACATCAATATTCCAATACATCGATATATATCGGATTTATCGATATTTCGATATATTTAATTTAATTCACATCGAATATTTATATTAAAATCTTGATACCGAACAGCTACTAAGGGTTTTCAAGACCCATATACCTACTGTGCGTATGAGCATTTATAAAGCTTGAAAGCTTGAAATAGCTTGAAATAGCTTGAAAAAGCTTGAAAAAGCTTGATAAAGCTTGAAAATCAAGCCAAGCCTAAAATATTTAAAGCTTGAAGTTTTCAAGCCAAGCCAAGCCCCGTTTCCATCAAGCCCAAGCCAAGCCAAGCCTAACATTAAAAAAAGCTTGAAGTTTCAAGCCAAGCCAAGCTTTTTTATTTCAAGCCAAGTAGCTTGGCTTGGTGAATCCCTAATTATGATATCATTCCCCAAAACCCAGTCAGTGCACTTGAAAATTGTGGTCCCCGGTCCCAGTGCTTGGAAAATGATACTTGTAAATTTTGAAATGGCCGAAAGTGGAATTATAGAAGGAACTCGGGGTGAATTTGGTAATTTGATTCCAGGTCCGAAAGAAATCTGTTCAAAATGTAGTTATCGTTCCAGTCGGAGTTTTCCCGGTAACGTCTAGAATTAATAAATAAAATAATTAAATTATTTTGTTATGTCTGTAATTGTTAAGTATTATTTAAGTATTAAATATTATAAACTATCAATAACTATTAATCTAACAAAGAAACTAATTTCTTTGTTTGTTGCTTAATCTGAGATACGCTTGATTTAATTAATAGCAAGTGTATATTTGTAGGTTCTGTTTGCAGAAAAATATATAATGTTATGTATTCCTGACCATTTTGGCAAGGATAATGTGATGTGTACGTAATGTAATGAAAAAAAATGTTTATGTTACTATAGTATTCAAACAATATAATTTTCATAAATTATAGTGTATTGTTTGTTGTTGCTAGGTATCTTAGTTCAATATAAATACATTATTGTCAATGGCATGTACAGAATGTCATGAATAATATAATAATTTAAGCCTTATTAACAACTTATAAAAAAGTATTCTTCTTTTAAACATTTTTATGTAACTGTATTCATGTATATTTATTGACTGACTGAGGAACGGTTTGAAGTTTGGAGGTTAATGCACATTACTAAAAAGCGGATTCTATGCAATTGCATAATATATTGTATTTATTAGGCGTATTAACAAAATCTTTTCATTGTTTACGTTTCATTAAAAGTTAATGTCAAATATTAATATATTAATATTTTACTGCACATTTTTTTAAATTTTTGCCAAAAATATATTTTCTGCATATAAGTGTATATTTTAATACTTTTTAAATATTTAAGTTAATTTTAGCCAAAAATTCCTTCTGCTTTTTCTATTTAAAAAAATACGATTTTGTTTTATTTTCAACTTTCATCAAACGCATGCCTTTTTCTGTACACACTAAGCCAACCCTCATCCAGTCATCTTGCAATCAGGGAGAGAAATGTAAGACATATAATGCTTTACTTGTCGCTTGTCGGTATAAATGCAACATAATTAGTCAGGCCCGGATACGGCCACCGGGCAATCGGGCAAATGCCCGGTGGGCCGAACCTTTAAATCGGGCCGGCATTTCTGTAATTTTTAAATAAATAATTAAAACAAAATAGTTATTTGTATCACTAGTCCAGAAACTGAATATTTGCGAGAACGAGTTTATTTTGACAGGCCGAGCTGAAAGCGAGGCCTGCAAATACGAGATCTCGCAAAACAGGTTCTGGGCGTGTGATACATTTTCATAGTGCTGTAAATTCTGCTTTATTAATACATTTTATTTTGCGTTTATCTGATGACAAGAACCTATTATATCAATTAATTTAGGCTCAATTCATCCAGTTTTTAATTCTGAACATATTTTGTATTTACACTTTATAATTCTAAAATTAATAGGGCAGAATTTAAAGACAAAATTTTACCTTTGTATTTTCTATGGTCCATAAAAAAGTAGACACCCGGTATATATTTGCAAAACCATTAAAAACACTAAATTCTAGAAGTTTTTTGCATTTTTATGAAAAAAAGTAGGTACAATTTAAATCCTATGAAATCAATGCAATGCAAACTATCCGAGTTTAGTCAAATTGAGTTCTGTGTGTTGGGTTACGGTTACTTAAAAGTATTTTTTTTTTAATTTGCAAGTGAAAACGTCACATTTTTCACACATACAGCCTAATAATCATTTTTTCCGAAAAATGCCTATAAAATACATGAAACCACCCGAATTTCGCCAAATTGAGTTCAGTGCAAAAGGTGACGTTACGTTCAAGTATTTTTTAAAAAATTGCAAGCGAAAAAGTCATAATTTTCAGAAGAGCCTTTAGAAGAAGTAAACTCTGACTGTAGTTTTGCAAAAAATTAAATAATATAAATATCTGCTTCCGCGCTCTAATTTTCTGTTTCTTTGTTATATGTTTGCTAAAAGAAGACAATTCAACAAAAAAATTGGAATTTCAAGTGTGGTAGGTATTCTAGAACCCAACCTCAAAAACAATAATAATTTAAAATTATTCTTTTCCAAATTGCGATTAATTTTGATTCGGGCCGGTCTGCTACTATTTGCCCGGGTCGGCGTAGACCTCGTATCTGGCCCTGTTAATTAGTTATCAGGTATGCAAAATGAAAACGTTATAATTGCGCGGATGGCCTTTATGAAAATGGTTCGATGCATTTTCACAATTGCATCACCGAAAATCAAACAACAATTAAAGCTGTCACTTATAGTCACTAATTTACATTTACTTACTTTACAATGATATTTATTGAACAAGAATACAAATACAAGATTATTAACTTATATACTTGAAGTTTTTGCTATAATTTAGCTGTTATTATTTTATGCAAAATTATATATTTTTTTTATTTCTGACAGATCCAAAATTGCCTTCTTTTTTATGTTTTCTCGATTTTTTATATATTATTTTATACATCTAACTTGGCGCTGCTAGCTATCCAAATGGATAAAAAATTATTGAAAAAAAGATACTAGATGAAACAGTAAGTTTCAAAATCTTTAGGCAAATGTCCAAAATTAACTCCTACATTTTGTTGAAAATAATGGAGCCGAATACATATAATACGAGTAAAACGGAATATTCGTTTCAGACAAGTGATACCTGCTGAATTGAAATTATTATAAATAATTCTTTAGCTACGGAGGATTATGAAACTTGTATCTTAAAATGTACTATAAAATGACTATATATCGGTACATTACCCTTCTATTTAATGAAATAACCCAAAATTAGGGCGCGGATGCAAGGATTTGTGATGATTTGATGAGTTTTTGTACTACAATGTGTCGTTGGTTGGCATGAAAATTAACGAAATTTCTTCTCTTCCCGAAATTTCTTCTATATCTGGAACCTTCAAACTTCCAGAATTCTGGCCTTCTGATCCCTTATTATGGTTTGCTCAAGTAGAAGCAACATTTATTACCCACCACGTCTGAGTGGACCAAATTTAATAAGTTAATTTGCGTCAGAGGTGAGAGATCTAATAATCAATCCTCCTGAACAAAACCCATATACTATACTGAAACAAACTTTAATTTATCGCACTTCTCACTCTGAAAAAGAAAGATTACAACGACTACTTACATCTTTAAATTTAGATGACAGAAAAACATCTCAACTTCCCCGGCGATTTCGACAATTTGTGGGCACCAACCGTTTAGATGACTCAATTTTGGTAAAATCTTCTAACAAAAACTACCACAAAATGTTCAAATTATACTCGCGTCAAGTGTTAACAATACTTTAGATGGCAAGGGAAAGATGGCGGACAGAATTTTAAGCGATCCACAACCAACAAAATCTTCAGTTAACAAAGAGCCATGTATTGAAGAAATCAAATAGAAAATAGCAAATTTGAAGAAATTAATACTTTCTTACTCTAGAAAGAACGCATCTACTCCGAAGTTTCCATCTTTCAACAGTGTCTTCTGCTGGTACCATCTTAATTTTGGTGTCAAAGCGAAGAAATGCATCCCACCTTACCAACGAACACCATCTACAAGTATATCAGAGTTTTTGTCCTGTCCACTTAGTACACGTAAAATAACTAATCAATACATTTTACCTTCTATTCCTAGCTCGAACGTACCACGTTTATATTTGATGGACAGAATCTCTTGTTATACCGTAATACCGTTTCTTAGTTTATACTGGAACTGTGGTGAGTGTTATTAGAATTTCATTATGCGAGAGGCGATCAAAACAGTCTCTTATTTTATAAGCTGCTAACAATTCGACAATTTAAATGTATGATATACTGAAAATGAATAAGCAGAAGACTCACGTCATCGACCTGAAAAAAACCTTATAAAACGAAATATAACTTATAGAAATTATTGGGTGTTATTTATTTTTTAAAAAAGAAGGAATAAAAAATACTAGTATTACGAAACGTATATATTAATGAAATTTACCTTCATATCCAAGTCAATCCTTATTCCTTTTAGGGAATACAAAATTATTTGAAATAAATGTAGTTAATTTTCGTATCATAACGGTAGCACTACTGACAATGTCCATGTTTACATTGAATTTAAAATCGATCAAATATCGATCCTGTCCCTGTCACTTGATTGTCAGTGATCGTCAACTCATCTCATCCAGGCACAAGTGACTTGAATTAATATAAATGATTGCAAATATCAAAGTAGTTATGTATTATTGTTTTGTAAAAAATATATTGAACTGTCACTTTGCTGTCAATAAAATATATTAAAAAAAACCGTTTTAGTTTCTTCTGAATGTAGTATTTTGTGAGTTGTGTTTACGCTAGAGAATTACTGCAGTGCCCAATTACCGGATAAGCTGACTAGGCTGCAGCCTAGGGCGCACAGATTTTGGGGGCGCACAATTTTCTCATCTCATTATAGTTTTTGGGGTGCTTTCATTTGGTTAGAGCTAAGACGACCTAAACCAGGCCCTGAATATTATTGGTAGTTCACGACATTCGTTATTTGCTTCTGCGATTGCTTTGTTAAAGCTTTTGGCATGACTGCAGATGGATTATTTTGTAATATTTATTAAAACAAACCAATAATATTCAGGGCCTGGTTTAGGTCGTCTTAGCTCTAACCAAATGAAAGCACCCCAAAAACTATAATGAGACGAGAAAATTGTGCGCCCCCAAAATCTGTGCGCCCTAGGCTGCAGCCTAGTCAGCCTGTCCGGTAATTGGGCACTGCAGTAATACTGGAGCGTAAACACAACTCACAAAATACTAAATTCAGAAGAAACTAAAACGGTTTTTTTATATATTTTATTGACAGCAAATACTTAACGCAGAAGAAACTGTTGTAATTAAACTTCACTAACTATAATAGACAGAATAGAGACGAGATCTCTAAAATGGTTCGGTCACTTAATGAAGATGGAGGAAAATAGCTGGCCAAAGCGTATATTTCAGTGGATACCACCAGGGAAGAAGAAGAGAGGACGACCAATCGTCGGGTATTGGGAAGGCAGCATCTAGCAATATAATTATGTATTGTATTGATTATGGTGAAATATGTTGAGTACATACATATATGTACTTTAAATTGTACATAATTAAATCCAAATATATGTAATAAATAAATAAAAATAAATATATAAAAGAAAATGATTATTTCCAAAAATAGTTTAGTTTTGTTATTAATTATTTTAATTACTTACATGCATGTATTGTATACAGTAAGTTATGCAACACGCATTGCATTTTCTAGAATAAATTAGGATCCCATGTAAACGTAGTAACAAGTGACGTCATTATCTAGTAATATTTATTGATGACGTGAGTCTTCTGCTTATTCATTTTCAGTATACTAAAGTTCTAGCGTTAGATTTCGGTTTGGATAGTCATTTCATTTGGAAATTCATTGTCGCTAATGTTAAACATTCCATTATCGGAGCTGACTTTCTTACATACTTTAATTTATTGATGATTTACATTCAAAAAAATTGTTACAAACTACAGAATTTGCAAAAAAAACTTACGTATCAATTCAAATACTGTCAATAATAGTAATAAACTCCAAAATACCACGGATTTCAAATGCCTTTTATCCGACTTTTCTTTGATATCAGCACTTGATCAGCACATTTTAATTCTAAACGTCAAACATTATTAGTTCCGCAAGTCAACCAAAAAAACCAGTATCTTGATTCCGGGTACACCGGAATCATTCCTGAATATTTTCTTCTATTTCGGGACAGATTGACATTGACTTATATGACATTTAAAATTGACACAACCTAACAAAAATAAAAATTAACCAAATTAATGATAACGTTGAACATGACAACGAAATTGAACATTTTATTGCATTTAATCCCAATAATATCGTTTGGTTATGATGGTGTTTGAAAGTAGCGGTATTGGGGATAAAAATACCAGAGAAACCAGGATTATTTCGTGGTTGCCGTGGTCCTACTTTTTACCAACCTTTTTCAGGAATCGCGTTCCAAATAGAAACTGGTAAATAATTACTTACTTACGGAACACTAACCCGTAAACCTGATCGAACCGGTTGCATTACGGAACATCATTACTAATAATTCTCCTGTTTTTGTAAGGTCACGTCGTTTAGCTTCAGATATATTATCTATTGCTAAATTGGGGATAATTCGCCCATCTTCAAGTAGTTGGGCTTCTCCATTACATTTGGTTAAGGTATAATTACACCCTGTTTTAACTGTGGTGATCCTCTTGTCATCAGCCTCCGAACCAAGAACAAACAATCATGCCCATGCCTGACTTTGTCACTCTTATACAAGTTATTGCTTTACGGATATACCAGATAGTGGCGGCTCATTAAAGGAGACCAAAGAGTTTGCATGTTTAGTTCCAGATTTCGCAATGCGTGCCTTTCTACGGTATAGGACTTGAAAAATAAAATATTGGATATCGATATTCGACATCATAGTATCGATAAAAAATTCATTTATTGATAGGTTCATTTTATGGGTAAATATCTATTATCGATATAATTTGTGATGTTGAAATATTATCAATATACAATGGGTAAGTATTGGTATTTTTCGAAAAATATCGATATATATAGAAAAGTTTTCTTACTTATCAATAAGTATCGTTCTTTATCGATAATTATTAATGTTATTATGTTATCTACTTAACGATATTTCGATGTAACAAATTTTATCGATAATATCGATATTATCCATTGAAAGTGTTTTATAAAAATAAATACTTAACAATAAACTATCCCATTGTTATTAATATACAAACTTAAATAATTAGTTCAATAAAAATAAATCGTTTAAAATAAATATATTCAATTTATTTAACTTTATATTTTATTCATACTAGACATATTTACTGATAATTTATGTTCTTCACAAAAGGTCCTTCACCGTTGTAAGATGATTAAGTTTCATTATCTGTCTTGAATGGGAGAAATTGTCACCATTTGTGTGTCCGTCCATTAATCGAATATGAATTTGATTATTTTTGATAAACATTATAAAAAATCAGGTTCAAAATAATATTACATTTATTTAGTGTTTCATATTCAAGGGAGTAGGTGATCAACGACGTAGGTTGATTGGATATTCTTTATCTGGAACATAATATAAACATAAAAGGTTAGTATTATATATTTTAGTGTAAATTTATTCTCAAATAAACTGTAACTATCTACGAGTAGAGTATATACCTATTATGTTATGGGATCCATGCCAAACACTTTTCCAACACACTGTTACATGTTTGAAAAAGGAGTTGTAACATATAGTTCTTGTTTTTTTTTTATTATTTTTTTTTAATCCCAGATTATTAGTCATTAGGAGGGTGGGTACAATCACTTCGAATTTTTTTAATTTAAATTGGATGAGAGTTCAATTTCTTCTGCATATTTTGATCTGCGTTGTAAATTGGTTATTCTGTATCTAAAACACACTGTGAAGGGTTACTATTTTACAATTTTGCGGGAAATATATTCGCAAATAAGTTGTTGCTATATCCGAGTGGAGTACATACCTATTAAGTTATGGGATTCTTGCCAAACATTTTTCCAACACATTGTTACGTGTTTGAAAAAGGAGTTGTAACATATAGTTCTTGTTTTTTTTAAATCCCAGCCTATAAGTTATTGGGAGTGGGGGTACAATTACTTCTAATTTTTTTATTTAAATTGGATGAGGGTTGTTGTTTTTTATTTTTTTTGTTAAATCCCAGACTATTATTTATTAGGACAGGGTACAATTTAAATTGGATGAGGGCTCACTTTTTCTATTTTTTTTTATCGGCGATGTAAATTGGTTTTGTTTTTCTAAAACACACTGTAAAGGTTTAGTATTTTACAATTTTGCGGTACATTTATTCGCAAATAAGTTGTTGCTATCTCCGAGTAGAATACGTACCTATTAAGTTATGGGATTCTTGCCAAACGCTTTTCCAACACATTGCTACGTGCTTGAAAAAGGCGTTGTAACATATAATATACTTGTTTTTTAATTTTTTTATTAAATCCCAGACTGTCAGTTATTAGGAGCAGGGGTACAATTACTTCGATTTTTTTAATTTAAATTGGATGAGGGCTCAGTTTCTTCTGCATTTTCTTATCTGCGATGTAATTGGTTATTCTGTATCTAAAACACACTGGAAAGGGTAAGTATTTTATAATTTCGCGGTAAATTTATTCGCAAATAAATTGTTATTATCTCCTAGTAGAGCACATACCGATTAAGTTATGGGATTCTTGCCAAACACTTTTCCAACACACTGTTACGTGTTTGAAAAAGGCATTGTAACATATACTTGTTTTTTTAATTTTTTTTTTGTTAAATCCCAGACTGTCAGTTATTAGGAGCGGGGGTACAATAACTTAGAATTTTTTTATTTAAATTGGATGAGGGCTCAATTTCTTCTGCATTTTCTTATCTGCGATGTAAATTGGTTATTCTGTATCTAAAACACACTGGAAAGGGTAAGTATTTTATAATTTCGCGGTAAAATTATTCGCAAATAAATTGTTATTATCTCCTAGTAGAATACATACCGAATAAGTTATGGGATTCGTGCCAAACACTTTTTCAACACACTGTTACGTGTTTGAAAAAGGCGTTGTAACATATACTTGTTTTTTTCTATTTTTTTTTTTGTTAAATCCCAGACTATTAGTTATTAGGAGGGGGGGTACAATCACTTCGAATTTTTTCATTTAAATTGGATGAGGGCTCAATTTCTTCTGCATTTTTTATCTGCGATGTAAATTGGTTATTCTGCATCTAAAACTCACTGGAAAGGGTAGGTATTTTATAATTTCGCGGTAAATTTATTCGCAAATAAATTGTTATTATCTTCTAGTAGAGTACATACCGATTAAGTTATGGGATTCTTGCCAAACACTTTTCCAACACACTGTTACGTGTTTGAAAAAGGAGTTGTAACATATACTTGTTTTTTTCTTTTTATAATGAATCCCAGTTATTAGGAGGAGGGCACAATCACTTCGACATTGGATATTATGTATCTAAAAACACAATGAAAAGGATTAGTATTTTGTACTTTTATTTTAAATTTATTCGCAAATAAATTGTAATTAAGGATCTATAAGTACATACCTATGAGGTTATGGGATTCTTGCCAAATACTTCTCCAACACACTGCTACGTTCTTATAATCAATAATTCTTGTAAATTTTGAATTTTATCCAATATTTCAATTAACAGAAGCGTTTGGGTTTCGCAAGTACTTGCGTTTATTTTCTTGTTTTATTTCCAAATATCGTTGTTTGGATGATGAATTTGCTGTTTCGTTGAAATTTGTTATTTTTGATTTTATTTCCACAAATATAGTCAATGTAAGAGAGTGGTCACTACTTGTTAATATCTATTCAGAACGTCAGTGTTTGCAAAAGGACAGTCACATATACTTGTAAATTTTTTTGGATCCCAGAATACCAGTTAATAGAAGGGGAGACAGGACGGCCACGGCTCATTTACTTCCAGATTTCGACCAAGTCCCACGAATAGTAATGAAAGAGGCAATCTTGCTCATATTCGCATCTACAATTTAAAAAAATCTTCGTAACATATGTGTAAATATTGACAGTATTAAAAGTTATAAACTATTAAGGCTGCGTCCGATGTCGCATTTTGGCATTTAGTATTTAGGATTTAGGTCTACTTTACATAAAACTCCGAATGGCACACAAATGACATCCATTGGTTTGTATGGGAACACTTCAGTGCAACAAAAGTTATTTGTTCAATTCGATTTAATTTGATGCTATAGATTAAATGATAATTTATTTTACAAAATAGAAGCTATTATTTGACAGTATATTTGACATTTTCATAAATTATAGGGTGCGAGCAGACACGTGACTCGACCGACCTTGACTTGCTTGGGGTCAGCTGATTTGTGTGCGCATGTCATTTTGACAAGAACATTATCAATTTGACAAGACCAATGTTTTGACTTATTTTGATTTTAAATTGCTAAAATGTTATTATTTAATAATTTTTAGGCAGTAAAACACTTGTAATTAAAAATAATAACATTTTAGCAGCTAAAAATGACATGCTCAAATAAATCAGCTGATTCTAAGCACGTCAAGGTCCCTCGAGTCACGTGTCTGCTCGCGCCCTATAGCAACGAACATATTTTCCCGTACCACGATCACGATTTTAACTAAATCGCTGTTTTAAGAAATATCAAATTTCATTATTTAATAATAATAAAAATCAAATTTTTAAAATATGATTTTAAAGCAGAACAAGGTTTGTATTCAAACAAATTTTTTTAAAAAAACTGTTCTTTAAACATAAGGACGAAATTAAATAATGTTTGACATTTCTTAAAACAGCGTTTTAGTTAAAACCGTGCTGGTGGTACGACCCGATTTGTTTAATTAATGCGCGTCAACTTCAAGTTATTATGTACTACAAACCCTAAAATCTAATTCCTAAAATCCTAAATAATGACGTTATTTAGCGCATATAAATTTAGGATTTAGATAATAGGGTGATAAACATGCCTAAGTATTAATTGTCCAAAACAGAAAACTGCAACCCTATTTTCAATGGTATTTGCGACTCATTTAATCACCAATCGTTGTTGGAATTTTTATGCGTAACCGTTTCGTATTAAAGAAGGTAATAGCTAGTTTATGATGGATAAATTTAGATTTACGAATTTACATTTATAAATATAAATTGTACATATCTGCTTTTACTGGTTCATGGTGAATTTAAGAAATTTATGATTACATTTTACATTTAAACTATCACCATATTTTATATTCGAAATGTAAATTTGTAAATGTGTCCAATCATTTCACAGTATTTCAAACAATGATTTTGGTGAGGAAAATGACATTGATTTGACAAATGGATTCCGAAAATATGGATATATTATTAAAATTATTTGTAGAACAATACAGATTATAATAAATGTGATAAATATCATCATAAGCCACGTGACCAAATATAAGTTGATTGGGCATATTTCATATCTTTAAATTCACTATAAACCAGCAAGATAAATCGTAAATTTCAAATCTAAATCTGCATATCTAAATTTATAAATTAAATCCATCATAAACCAGCCATATAGAAAAATTAATATTAAGTACCCAATATGTCAACTGTCAACCATGCTAGGGGTCATATGGAAAAATTGGCTGTTTGGTCCAGCAATGAAATTATAAATAGCGTAATAAGCGGCATATCGCTCACTGCTTGCATTATAAGATTGGATTATTCGAATGAAGACATGCATTGCGTGTTATTCTACCTGCTTTGAATTCTCTCTATAGTAAAATAATCTAAATGCTATTTTTGTTTGAAACAATTTATGCGAATATAGATTTTATTCTCACAAGAAATTATTTCAAACAAAATTAGCATTTTCGTTAAAGGAACAGTGTGATTATTTTACCATATTTTACTATATGTATAGAGCATGTCTTCATTTTAACGTAGTGGTGCAAATAAATGCAATTTCAAAAGGTGAAATCAATGGGATCCTGAAGGACCTGAGGTCAGTACTAACGTCACCAGTTACAATATGTAAATCATGACAGGTGTCATAACATCTCTAAGGAATTATAAGGAGTGCTAGGTTTATAGGTATACATGAGTTAGGTGGGTGGGGCATCTAATATGTAATAATTCTTTATTGTATTTAAGTTTACATATAACTTATTACAATTGATATTAATGGGGGTGAGTTAATTTTCGCATATATTTTATAATTTCGTCGTTTTGTACCTTGAATTGATGGAGATGAGATGATGAAAAGACACACACAAACACCCAAGCCCCTGGTGGGAATCGAACCCACAACCTCAGAGTCGAGCGGTGACGGTCGCTTCGAGCGCTGGGCCACTATTTTGTAACTAGAAAGCGATAACGAATATGAATTCAATATGGCAAGCGCGCCATCTTAATTTTCTATTCAGATTCACGCATTCTATCGAATTGTGTAAAATAATCTGTTGGTCTTGAAATTTTAACATTACCACGCAGTTTTATTTATAAATTTACCAATATTTGCTCTCAAATTCTTCCGATGGTAGTTTAAAAGGATCATCGTGTCTTTAGTGTTCTTCTCTTCATCTTTAAATTTTGAGCAATATTTCTTTTCATAATTTCCTCACAATAAAAGGAAATAAATAAACGAGCCATCCTGCTAAAAGTATTATTTATAATCTTCGTCCAGAAAGACGATGATCGAATGAAATTTCTAATAAATGTCACTAAAAATCCTATTCTACAATGGAATACGCTATTCGAGTGCTCCAGACCTCTCGAATTGCTTATTCAGTGCAAAATGGCTACCTTTACAGTAGTGGGGGGTTCGTATTCCATCTGAATTGGTATTCGTTATCGCTTTCTAGTTACAAAATAGGCGCCCTGGTCGCTGCCTCAAACCACACGACCACCGAGGCGGCTACTCTAATATGTAAAGGCGATTCACATTTCCGAAAAAGGAAAATTTTACGAGGATCATGCACACTTATTAATCAATCTTGACATGGATATGTCTTTAATAAAGAAATGTATAATTTTATAAACGTTGCTATAGTATTGAATGAACAATACTATTTTTACGATCTACAATATACTGTTGTTGCTAAGCATCTGTGTAATTTTTACGCGTATTGTATGCAAAATGTGATTTGAAAAGTATAATTATTGTAAGCTTTATTGTGACTATCTTTTTGGAATGTTTGGTACATATATCATAATTGGGTATTTTGCACGTAAGAAGGAATTTAAAATTTTTTCTCCCTTTGTATGGTTGGTTGATGATTGGTTGTGCATCCGCGGACCCGGGTCTGATCCCGCTGGACGCCTAAATGATTTCGAAATTTAAATGTCTCCAGACCAGCAATGTAAAGTGACGTCTGGTCAACGCCCGCATATTTCGAATATGTCATCTATCATCATTACCGATATCTGTATACAAAACAGATTGGCACACTCAGTTATGTATAATATGCCGTGATGATATTTATATAAAATAAATTATAAATGATAAAGAGGTACTTACTTGTTGGTTGTGGGACTTTCGCCAAACACTTTTCCAACACACTGGTAGGTACATTCTACGTTGAATTTAGACATAATTGATGAATCTTCTTTAGTACCCACTTATTAAATTTGATATTACTTCCAAAAAGCACTGCTGGATTTGGTATTCATTGATTCTTTGATTCTTTTCAAAATTTGATTTTAATCCAAAACATACAGAGATAGCAGAGGCGCTAGATGATTCAAAATTCCAATCACAGGAATAGCGATAGGTCGCAGGTACTTGCAAACTTCTGTTTTCATTTCATTTTGATATCATTCCCCAAAACCCAGTCAGTGAACTTGAAAATTGTGGTCCCCGGTCCCAGTGCTTGGAAAATGATACTTGTAAATTTTGAAATGGCCGAAAGTGGAATTATAGAAGGAACTCGGGGTGAATTTGGTAATTTGATTCCAGGTCCGAAAGAAATCTGTTCAAAATGTAGTTATCGTTCCAGTCGGAGTTTTCCCGGTAACGTCTAGAATTAATAAATAAAATAATTAAATTATTTTGTTATGTCTGTAATTGTTAAGTATTATTTAAGTATTAAATATTATAAACTATCAATAACTATTAATCTAACAAAGAAACTAATTTCTTTGTTTGTTGCTTAATCTGAGATACGCTTGATTTAATTAGTAGTAAGTGTATATTTGTAGGTTCTGTTTGCAGGAAAATATTTAATGTTTGTATTCCTGACTATTTTGGCAAGGATAATGTGTTGTGTATGTAATGTAATAAAAAAATGTTGTTTATGTTACTATAGTATTTAAACAATATAATTTTCATAAATTATAGTTTATTGTTTCTTGTTGCTAGGTATCTTAGTTAAATATAAATACATTATTGTCAATGGCATGTACAGAATGTCATGAATAATATAATAATTTAATGCCCAGTTTCATGAAAGTTGATTAAAATCTTAATCAATGATTAAATTTTAATCGCCTTGTTAAATACGATATTTTGTTTCATGACAGATGATTAGCTTAATCGGAGTGCTAAAACGCCGATTAATTTAATCAGTAAAATTTGGCTGATTAAACTTTGACAATTCGATTAATTACACATTGCATTACTTATATGTTTGACTGTTTATAAAATTTAAAAAGTGAATTTAATTTACTAACGTAGAGGTAAGAACATCATTATTTTAAAAATTACAAATTATACAAAGCATTATAAAATATTTATTTAGATGTCAATGTCAGGAGAAAGCACTGACAGCATTGACGATTTTATTGATATAATGGTAAATAATATAGCAAAAAGAAGAGTTTTTAGAGAACGCAGGAATCCTTTCGATATCTACGATAACGAGGAATTCAAAATGCGATTTAGGTTCGATAAAGATACGGTTCTGTTTCTTATAGAAAAAATTGGTCCACATTTGGAGTCCTCTACACAACGGAGTTCGCCAATTACTGCAATGAACTAGTTGTTAATTACTCTTAGATTCTATGCAACTGGCACTTTCCAACCTGTAATTGGTGACCATATAAACATAAGTAAATCATCAGTTTCTAGAATAATTTGTAAAGTTACACATTATATAGCAATGCTAAAAAATCAGTATATTAATATGCCCCGAGAAGAAGAAAGAAATAGTATAAAGTCTGATTTTTATGCAATAAGCGGATTTCCTGGGAGTAATAGGGTGTATAGACTGTACTCACATTAGAATTCAATCACCTGGAGGTCATAACGCCGAGTTATTTCGTAACAGAAAAGGATATTTTTCAATCAATGTTCAGGCTGTCTGTGATGCGAAACTAAAGATTAGAAATATAATTGCCCGTTGGCCAGGTTCCGTTCATGACAGTACAATATTCAATGATTCGCCGATTCAAGTGGAATTTGAGAATAGAAGATATCCTAATTGCTATATTTTAGGAGATAGTGGATACGCTTGCAAAAATTATCTTTTAACACCTCTCCTAAATCCCAGGACGCCTTCACAAGTATTATATAACAACTCACAAATACGAACCAGAAATACTATAGAACGTACCTTCGGTGTATTAAAACGTCGATTTCCATGTCTGTCGATGGGATTGAGATTGAAATTAAATCGATCTCTTGCGGTTATTGTTGCATGTTCTGTATTACATAACATTGCAATTGAATTAAATGATAAAGATCCGCCAGAAAATCTTGCTGTTGTATTACCGGCAGATGCATACGACGCAGTACCATTACCTCAAGGCCCCCATCATGCATTTTTACCTAACACTGCTGTAAGAACAGCATTAATAAACACTACATTTGCAGTATAAGTTGTAACTTATATTTTTGAAAACATTTTAATAATACTTAACGATTTTTTTATTTCTACTCGTATTCAATAACAATTAATTTTAAAAATGAAGAATCGAAAGAACATAAAGATTTATAAATGATAATTATTACATAATGAAAACAATAACAAAAAATTATTTAATCCGTATTTTCTAGTTTTTTTCGTTTAAGTTCCAATTCTATTTCCATACATTTTCGTTCCAAATCTAAAATTTTCATACGTTCTTCATGTTCTTTTTTCTTCGAATTTATTTCTATATCAATTAATTTTAATTTTTTGTCCTGATATTTATTTAGAAATATACTTCTTTCATCCATCTTCTGGTATCTTCTCTTGGCTATTTTTTTTAATTCATTCCGGTAAGTTGTCTTTTGTTTTAGTCCAGAGACGCATGAACGTTTTGGTGAAACTGAGTTATTGACTTCAGTAGATTGTGATTGGGAAGGTTCATCTTCCTCGTTCACAAAATTAGCATGACTTTCAGTGTCAATTATACCAATGTCACTTGAATCTACAATGGTAATATATAATTGATTTTTTCTTCAAGCGTATTATACAGAGAATTTATTTTATCGTGCAACATATGGTCAATCACTTCCATGGTTACACACTACTGTCAAAAAATGACAGCAATGTAATTTTTGTCCATTTTAAAATGCAACATACAAAAATTTGTCGTTATGTATTATCAATACTAATTTCCAATAAATTAGCCTACATACTATTAACAAAAAATCAAAATTTTAATGAAGCACATCTTAACAATCTTTGTCTTACAAAAATTCAAAATTTTAGTGTAATAAATGTTCAAAAATACCTTCATTCACACTGAGGCAATATCCTAGTCGCTAGTAGAAAGAATTGACACCATTTGTCATGTGTTCTGGAGGTATTTCATTTGCTGCAATACTATTTATAATGTTGCATTTTAAAATGGACAAATATTACATTGCTGTCATTTTTGATAGTAGTGTGTAACCATGGAAGTGGTAATCCATATGTTGCATTTTAAAATAAATTCTCTGTAATATTCATATTATGCTCCTGTACACACACTATAGAAGCTGTTCATTGTCTTACTAGTACAAAAATGTTGTTATTGTTGTACTAGTAAAAAAATGTTAGTGTCTTAGTTCACCGCTGGCGGCGGCAATTGTCACAGCAACACTTATTATATTGAAAATTGTTATTTGGCAGTTGTGTTGTTTTTGTTTTGTAGTGTACATAGCCAGTTTTGGCTGAAATTGCAAACACTACAATTAAAAAATTCCAAAAAAATGTTAAAAAATTCTTTGAAGCACTTGAAGAAAAAATAGTATATATCATTCGGAGTAGAACGCCCTTTTTGTGTTTTACCCAGCTTGCCTAGCCTCGGCTAGCGCCTCGGCCGCAATAGCTGGGTTCAACACAAAAAGACCGCTTTCTACTCCTAAGAACATAATATACTATTTTCAATAAATGCTATTTATATAATTGCAAATAATACCTCCACAATATGCCGCTGCGTCATCGTGTTGGTTCGTAAGAGGTTCAAATTGGTCGGAAAACATTGCTATCACACGAGCTCCAGATTCGTTTAATTTATTTTTAAAGATACCTCCTCCAGTTTTTTTAGTCTCTTCCTTCAATATAAAACATTTTAATAAAAAAATACATACATATGTAATTAGATGATACAATCTTATCTGATTTATCATCGTTTTTAGCTTGTATATATACATTTTCAAGTGTATCGTTTTCAGTTACAATATCAAAATTTATTTGTAAATCCCGTTGGCCTTCGTTTAAAATAGTATGTTGTACAGGCATAGTTGCTAAATTACTGCCACTCCCATTAATTTGGCTAAGGAATTTGTTTTCCTGGAAAATTATGAATCTTTAAATTAATTTAATTCTGTATTCATATAACCAAATATAAATATTTTACCCTTTCTTTAGCCTTATCTTTTCTCGCTTTTCTTTCAATATTTTCGTAACATATTTTCAAACTATCTGATTTTCTCTTCGCAATCACAACCGCGTTATATTCTTTTGTAATTAAATCCCATACTTCTTGTTTATTTTTACACGTTACACCATCCGTCTTTTTATTTTCGACAATATGTTTATATTTGTTGATAATATTTAATAATTCTTGCTTGTCTTGTTCAGAAAAATTTGGTCCTCTTTCGTTTTTCGACATTATTATCAATTATTATTAATGAAATATGAAATAATGAATTTTTTTGACTTTGTCAAACACCGATAACAATTGTTGGTTTGTTTGTTAGAATACTAGATACCAAAAAATCTCCAGGTCTTAATTCAACGGGTCGATTATTTAATCGACCCAAGTTAACAAAAAGATTAATTTCATGAAACGCCCAAGTACTTTAATCATTGATTAGAGTTAACAAGGCGATTAGTTACTCAGTGATTTAACATGCTTTCATGAAACCGGGCATAAGCCTTATTAACAACTTCTTTTAAACATTTTTATGTAACTGTATTCATGTATATTTATTGACTGACTGAGGAATGGTTTAAAGTTTGGAGGTTAATGTACATTACTAAAAAGCGGATTCTATGCAATTGCATAATATATTGTATTTATTAAACATATTAACAAAATCTTTTCATTGTTTACGTTTCATTAAAAGTTAATGTCAAATATTAATATATTAATATTTTACTGCACATTTTTTTAAATTGTTGCCAAAAATATATTTTCTGCATATAAGTGTATATTTTAATACTTTTTAAAAATCTAAATTAATTTTAGCCAAAAATTCCTTCTGCTTTTTCTATTTAAAAAAATACGATTTTGTTTTATTTTCAACTTTCATCAAACGCATGCCTTTTTCTGTACACACTAAGCCAACCCTCATCCAGTCATCTTGCAATCAGGGAGAGAAATGTAAGACATATAATGCTTTACTTGTCGCTTGTCGGTATAAATGCAACATAATTAGTAAGGCCCGGATACGGCCACCGGGCAATCCGGCAAATGCCCGGTGGGCCGAACCTTAAAATCGGGCCGGCCTTTCTGTAATTTTTAAATAAATAATTAAAAGAAATAATATTTTCTAATCTTAGCCAAAACGGCTATTTTCGTGGTTATATTCCAAGTGTCTTCTTTTTTGTGGATCGAAGGAAATATGTTAACATTTTCATAGTGCTGTAAATTCTGCTTTATTAATAAATTTTATTTTGTGTTTATCTCATGACAAAAACCTATTATATCAATAAATTTAGGCTCAATTCATCCAGTTTTTAATTCTGAACATATTTTGTATTTACACTTTATAATTCTAAAATTAATAGGGCAGAATTTAAAGACAAAATTTTACCTTTGTATTTTCTATGGTCCATAAAAAAGTAGACACCCGGGATATATTTGCAAAATCATTACTACCATTTTATGAAAAAAGTAGGTACAATTTAAATCCTATGAAATCAATGCAATGCAAACTATCCGAGTTTAGTCAAATTGAGTTCTGTGTGTTGGGTTACGGTTACTTAAAAGTATTTTTTTTTTAATTTGCAAGTGAAAACGTCACATTTTTCACACATACAGCCTAATAATCATTTTTTCCGAAAAATGCCTATAAAATACATGAAACCACCCGAATTTCGCCAAATTGAGTTCAGTGCAAAAGGTGACGTTACGTTCAAGTATTTTTTAAAAAATTGCAAGCGAAAAAGTCATAATTTTCAGAAGAGCCTTTAGAAGAAGTAAACTCTGACTGTAGTTTTGCAAAAAATTAAATAATATAAATATCTGCTTCCGCGCTCTAATTTTCTGTTTCTTTGTTATATGTTTGCTAAAAGAAGACAATTCAACAAAAAAATTGGAATTTCAAGTGTGGTAGGTATTCTAGAACCCAACCTCAAAAACAATAATAATTTAAAATTATTCTTTTCCAAATTGCGATTAATTTTGATTCGGGCCGGTCTGCTACTATTTGCCCGGGTCGGCGTAGACCTCGTATCTGGCCCTGTTAATTAGTTATCAGGTATGCAAAATGAAAACGTTATAATTGCGCGGATGGCCTTTATGAAAATGGTTCGATGCATTTTCACAATTGCATCACCGAAAATCAAACAACAATTAAAGCTGTCACTTATAGTCACTAATTTACATTTACTTACTTTACAATGATATTTATTGAACAAGAATACAAATACAAGATTATTAACTTATATACTTGAAGTTTTTGCTATAATTTAGCTGTTATTATTTTATGCAAAATTATATATTTTTTTTATTTCTGACAGATCCAAAATTGCCTTCTTTTTTATGTTTTCTCGATTTTTTATATATTATTTTATACATCTAACTTGGCGCTGCTAGCTATCCAAATGGATAAAAAATTATTGAAAAAAAGATACTAGATGAAACAGTAAGTTTCAAAATCTTTAGGCAAATGTCCAAAATTAACTCCTACATTTTGTTGAAAATAATGGAGCCGAATACATATAATACGAGTAAAACGGAATATTCGTTTCAGACAAGTGATACCTGCTGAATTGAAATTATTATAAATAATTCTTTAGCTACGGAGGATTATGAAACTTGTATCTTAAAATGTACTATAAAATGACTATATATCGGTACATTACCCTTCTATTTAATGAAATAACCCAAAATTAGGGCGCGGATGCAAGGATTTGTGATGATTTGATGAGTTTTTGTACTACAATGTGTCGTTGGTTGGCATGAAAATTAACGAAATTTCTTCTCTTCCCGAAATTTCTTCTATATCTGGAACCTTCAAACTTCCAGAATTCTGGCCTTCTGATCCCTTATTATGGTTTGCTCAAGTAGAAGCAACATTTATTACCCACCACGTCTGAGTGGACCAAATTTAATAAGTTAATTTGCGTCAGAGGTGAGAGATCTAATAATCAATCCTCCTGAACAAAACCCATATACTATACTGAAACAAACTTTAATTTATCGCACTTCTCACTCTGAAAAAGAAAGATTACAACGACTACTTACATCTTTAAATTTAGATGACAGAAAAACATCTCAACTTCCCCGGCGATTTCGACAATTTGTGGGCACCAACCGTTTAGATGACTCAATTTTGGTAAAATCTTCTAACAAAAACTACCACAAAATGTTCAAATTATACTCGCGTCAAGTGTTAACAATACTTTAGATGGCAAGGGAAAGATGGCGGACAGAATTTTAAGCGATCCACAACCAACAAAATCTTCAGTTAACAAAGAGCCATGTATTGAAGAAATCAAATAGAAAATAGCAAATTTGAAGAAATTAATACTTTCTTACTCTAGAAAGAACGCATCTACTCCGAAGTTTCCATCTTTCAACAGTGTCTTCTGCTGGTACCATCTTAATTTTGGTGTCAAAGCGAAGAAATGCATCCCACCTTACCAACGAACACCATCTACAAGTATATCAGAGTTTTTGTCCTGTCCACTTAGTACACGTAAAATAACTAATCAATACATTTTACCTTCTATTCCTAGCTCGAACGTACCACGTTTATATTTGATGGACAGAATCTCTTGTTATACCGTAATACCGTTTCTTAGTTTATACTGGAACTGTGGTGAGTGTTATTAGAATTTCATTATGCGAGAGGCGATCAAAACAGTCTCTTATTTTATAAGCTGCTAACAATTCGACAATTTAAATGTATGATATACTGAAAATGAATAAGCAGAAGACTCACGTCATCGACCTGAAAAAAACCTTATAAAACGAAATATAACTTATAGAAATTATTGGGTGTTATTTATTTTTTAAAAAAGAAGGAATAAAAAATACTAGTATTACGAAACGTATATATTAATGAAATTTACCTTCATATCCAAGTCAATCCTTATTCCTTTTAGGGAATACAAAATTATTTGAAATAAATGTAGTTAATTTTCGTATCATAACGGTAGCACTACTGACAATGTCCATGTTTACATTGAATTTAAAATCGATCAAATATCGATCCTGTCCCTGTCACTTGATTGTCAGTGATCGTCAACTCATCTCATCCAGGCACAAGTGACTTGAATTAATATAAATGATTGCAAATATCAAAGTAGTTATGTATTATTGTTTTGTAAAAAATATATTGAACTGTCACTTTGCTGTCAATAAAATATATTAAAAAAAACCGTTTTAGTTTCTTCTGAATGTAGTATTTTGTGAGTTGTGTTTACGCTAGAGAATTACTGCAGTGCCCAATTACCGGATAAGCTGACTAGGCTGCAGCCTAGGGCGCACAGATTTTGGGGGCGCACAATTTTCTCATCTCATTATAGTTTTTGGGGTGCTTTCATTTGGTTAGAGCTAAGACGACCTAAACCAGGCCCTGAATATTATTGGTAGTTCACGACATTCGTTATTTGCTTCTGCGATTGCTTTGTTAAAGCTTTTGGCATGACTGCAGATGGATTATTTTGTAATATTTATTAAAACAAACCAATAATATTCAGGGCCTGGTTTAGGTCGTCTTAGCTCTAACCAAATGAAAGCACCCCAAAAACTATAATGAGACGAGAAAATTGTGCGCCCCCAAAATCTGTGCGCCCTAGGCTGCAGCCTAGTCAGCCTGTCCGGTAATTGGGCACTGCAGTAATACTGGAGCGTAAACACAACTCACAAAATACTAAATTCAGAAGAAACTAAAACGGTTTTTTTATATATTTTATTGACAGCAAATACTTAACGCAGAAGAAACTGTTGTAATTAAACTTCACTAACTATAATAGACAGAATAGAGACGAGATCTCTAAAATGGTTCGGTCACTTAATGAAGATGGAGGAAAATAGCTGGCCAAAGCGTATATTTCAGTGGATACCACCAGGGAAGAAGAAGAGAGGACGACCAATCGTCGGGTATTGGGAAGGCAGCATCTAGCAATATAATTATGTATTGTATTGATTATGGTGAAATATGTTGAGTACATACATATATGTACTTTAAATTGTACATAATTAAATCCAAATATATGTAATAAATAAATAAAAATAAATATATAAAAGAAAATGATTATTTCCAAAAATAGTTTAGTTTTGTTATTAATTATTTTAATTACTTACATGCATGTATTGTATACAGTAAGTTATGCAACACGCATTGCATTTTCTAGAATAAATTAGGATCCCATGTAAACGTAGTAACAAGTGACGTCATTATCTAGTAATATTTATTGATGACGTGAGTCTTCTGCTTATTCATTTTCAGTATACTAAAGTTCTAGCGTTAGATTTCGGTTTGGATAGTCATTTCATTTGGAAATTCATTGTCGCTAATGTTAAACATTCCATTATCGGAGCTGACTTTCTTACATACTTTAATTTATTGATGATTTACATTCAAAAAAATTGTTACAAACTACAGAATTTGCAAAAAAAACTTACGTATCAATTCAAATACTGTCAATAATAGTAATAAACTCCAAAATACCACGGATTTCAAATGCCTTTTATCCGACTTTTCTTTGATATCAGCACTTGATCAGCACATTTTAATTCTAAACGTCAAACATTATTAGTTCCGCAAGTCAACCAAAAAAACCAGTATCTTGATTCCGGGTACACCGGAATCATTCCTGAATATTTTCTTCTATTTCGGGACAGATTGACATTGACTTATATGACATTTAAAATTGACACAACCTAACAAAAATAAAAATTAACCAAATTAATGATAACGTTGAACATGACAACGAAATTGAACATTTTATTGCATTTAATCCCAATAATATCGTTTGGTTATGATGGTGTTTGAAAGTAGCGGTATTGGGGATAAAAATACCAGAGAAACCAGGATTATTTCGTGGTTGCCGTGGTCCTACTTTTTACCAACCTTTTTCAGGAATCGCGTTCCAAATAGAAACTGGTAAATAATTACTTACTTACGGAACACTAACCCGTAAACCTGATCGAACCGGTTGCATTACGGAACATCATTACTAATAATTCTCCTGTTTTTGTAAGGTCACGTCGTTTAGCTTCAGATATATTATCTATTGCTAAATTGGGGATAATTCGCCCATCTTCAAGTAGTTGGGCTTCTCCATTACATTTGGTTAAGGTATAATTACACCCTGTTTTAACTGTGGTGATCCTCTTGTCATCAGCCTCCGAACCAAGAACAAACAATCATGCCCATGCCTGACTTTGTCACTCTTATACAAGTTATTGCTTTACGGATATACCAGATAGTGGCGGCTCATTAAAGGAGACCAAAGAGTTTGCATGTTTAGTTCCAGATTTCGCAATGCGTGCCTTTCTACGGTATAGGACTTGAAAAATAAAATATTGGATATCGATATTCGACATCATAGTATCGATAAAAAATTCATTTATTGATAGGTTCATTTTATGGGTAAATATCTATTATCGATATAATTTGTGATGTTGAAATATTATCAATATACAATGGGTAAGTATTGGTATTTTTCGAAAAATATCGATATATATATATAGAAAAGTTTTCTTACTTATCAATAAGTATCGTTCTTTATCGATAATTATTAATGTTATTATGTTATCTACTTAACGATATTTCGATGTAACAAATTTTATCGATAATATCGATATTATCCATTGAAAGTGTTTTATAAAAATAAATACTTAATAAACTATCCCACTGTTATTAATATACAAACTTAAATAATTAGTTCAATAAAAATAAATCGTTTAAAATAAATATATTCAATTTATTTAACTTTATATTTTATTCATACTAGACATATTTACTGATAATTTATGTTCTTCACAAAAGGTCCTTCACCGTTGTAAGATGATTAAGTTTCATTATCTGTCTTGAATGGGAGAAATTGTCACCATTTGTGTGTCCGTCCATTAATCGAATATGAATTTGATTATTTTTGATAAACATTATAAAAAATCAGGTTCAAAATAATATTACATTTATTTAGTGTTTCATATTCAAGGGAGTAGGTGATCAACGACGTAGGTTGATTGGATATTCTTTATCTGGAACATAATATAAACATAAAAGGTTAGTATTATATATTTTAGTGTAAATTTATTCTCAAATAAACTGTAACTATCTACGAGTAGAGTATATACCTATTATGTTATGGGATCCATGCCAAACACTTTTCCAACACACATGTTTGAAAAAGGAGTTGTAACATATAGTTCTTGTTTTTTTTTATTATTTTTTTTAAATCCCAGATTATTAGTCATTAGGAGGGTGGGTACAATCACTTCGAATTTTTTTAATTTAAATTGGATGAGAGTTCAATTTCTTCTGCATATTTTGATCTGCGTTGTAAATTGGTTATTCTGTATCTAAAACACACTGTGAAGGGTTACTATTTTACAATTTTGCGGGAAATATATTCGCAAATAAGTTGTTGCTATATCCGAGTAGAGTACATACCGATTAAGTTATGGGATTCTTGCCAAACATTTTTCCAACACATTGTTACGTGTTTGAAAAAGGAGTTGTAACATATAGTTCTTGTTTTTTTTAAATCCCAGCCTATAAGTTATTGGGAGTGGGGGTACAATTACTTCTAATTTTTTTATTTAAATTGGATGAGGGTTGTTGTTTTATTTATTTTTTGTTAAATCCCAGACTATTATTTATTAGGACAGGGTACAATGTAAATTGGTTTTGTTTTTCTAAAACACACTGTAAAGGTTTAGTATTTTACAATTTTGCGGTACATTTATTCGCAAATAAGTTGTTGCTATCTCCGAGTAGAATACGTACCTATTAAGTTATGGGATTCTTGCCAAACACTTTTCCAACACACTGTTACGTGTTTGAAAAAGGCATTGTAACATATACTTGTTTTTTTAATTTTTTTTTTGTTAAATCCCAGACTGTCAGTTATTAGGAGCGGGGGTACAATAACTTAGAATTTTTTTATTTAAATTGGATGAGGGCTCAATTTCTTCTGCATTTTCTTATCTGCGATGTAAATTGGTTATTCTGTATCTAAAACACACTGGAAAGGGTAAGTATTTTATAATTTCGCGGTAAAATTATTCGCAAATAAATTGTTATTATCTCCTAGTAGAATACATACCGAATAAGTTATGGGATTCGTGCCAAACACTTTTTCAACACACTGTTACGTGTTTGAAAAAGGCGTTGTAACATATACTTGTTTTTTTCTATTTTTTTTTTTGTTAAATCCCAGACTATTAGTTATTAGGAGGGGGGGTACAATCACTTCGAATTTTTTCATTTAAATTGGATGAGGGCTCAATTTCTTCTGCATTTTTTATCTGCGATGTAAATTGGTTATTCTGCATCTAAAACTCACTGGAAAGGGTAGGTATTTTATAATTTCGCGGTAAATTTATTCGCAAATAAATTGTTATTATCTTCTAGTAGAGTACATACCGATTAAGTTATGGGATTCTTGCCAAACACTTTTCCAACACACTGTTACGTGTTTGAAAAAGGAGTTGTAACATATACTTGTTTTTTTCTTTTTATAATGAATCCCAGTTATTAGGAGGAGGGCACAATCACTTCGACATTGGATATTATGTATCTAAAAACACAATGAAAAGGATTAGTATTTTGTACTTTTATTTTAAATTTATTCGCAAATAAATTGTAATTAAGGATCTATAAGTACATACCTATGAGGTTATGGGATTCTTGCCAAATACTTCTCCAACACACTGCTACGTTCTTATAATCAATAATTCTTGTAAATTTTGAATTTTATCCAATATTTCAATTAACAGAAGCGTTTGGGTTTCGCAAGTACTTGCGTTTATTTTCTTGTTTTATTTCCAAATATCGTTGTTTGGATGATGAATTTGCTGTTTCGTTGAAATTTGTTATTTTTGATTTTATTTCCACAAATATAGTCAATGTAAGAGAGTGGTCACTACTTGTTAATATCTATTCAGAACGTCAGTGTTTGCAAAAGGACAGTCACATATACTTGTAAATTTTTTTGGATCCCAGAATACCAGTTAATAGAAGGGGAGACAGGACGGCCACGGCTCATTTACTTCCAGATTTCGACCAAGTCCCACGAATAGTAATGAAAGAGGCAATCTTGCTCATATTCGCATCTACAATTTAAAAAAATCTTCGTAACATATGTGTAAATATTGACAGTATTAAAAGTTATAAACTATTAAGGCTGCGTCCGATGTCGCATTTTGGCATTTAGTATTTAGGATTTAGGTCTACTTTACATAAAACTCCGAATGGCACACAAATGACATCCATTGGTTTGTATGGGAACACTTCAGTGCAACAAAAGTTATTTGTTCAATTCGATTTAATTTGATGCTATTGATTAAATGATAATTTATTTTACAAAATAGAAGCTATTATTTGACAGTATATTTGACATTTTCATAAATTATAGGGTGCGAGCAGACACGTGACTCGACCGACCTTGACTTGCTTGGGGTCAGCTGATTTGTGTGCGCATGTCATTTTGACAAGAACATTATCAATTTGACAAGACCAATGTTTTGACTTATTTTGATTTTAAATTGCTAAAATGTTATTATTTAATAATTTTTAGGCAGTAAAACACTTGTAATTAAAAATAATAACATTTTAGCAGCTAAAAATGACATGCTCAAATAAATCAGCTGATTCTAAGCACGTCAAGGTCCCTCGAGTCACGTGTCTGCTCGCGCCCTATAGCAACGAACATATTTTCCCGTACCACGATCACGATTTTAACTAAATCGCTGTTTTAAGAAATATCAAATTTCATTATTTAATAATAATAAAAATCAAATTTTTAAAATATGATTTTAAAGCAGAACAAGGTTTGTATTCAAACAAATTTTTTTAAAAAAAATGTTCTTTAAACATAAGGACGAAATTAAATAATGTTTGACATTTCTTAAAACAGCGTTTTAGTTAAAACCGTGCTGGTGGTACGACCCGATTTGTTTAATTAATGCGCGTCAAGTTCAAGTTATTATGTACTACAAACCCTAAAATCTAATTCCTAAAATCCTAAATAATGACGTTATTTAGCGCATATAAATTTAGGATTTAGATAATAGGGTGATAAACATGCCTAAGTATTAATTGTCCAAAACAGAAAACTGCAACCCTATTTTCAATGGTATTTGCGACTCATTTAATCACCAATCGTTGTTGGAATTTTTATGCGTAACCGTTTCGTATTAAAGAAGGTAATAGCTAGTTTATGATGGATAAATTTAGATTTACGAATTTACATTTATAAATATAAATTGTACATATCTGCTTTTACTGGTTCATGGTGAATTTAAGAAATTTATGATTACATTTTACATTTAAACTATCACCATATTTTATATTCGAAATGTAAATTTGTAAATGTGTCCAATCATTTCACAGTATTTCAAACAATGATTTTGGTGAGGAAAATGACATTGATTTGACAAATGGATTCCGAAAATATGGATATATTATTAAAATTATTTGTAGAACAATACAGATTATAATAAATGTGATAAATATCATCATAAGCCACGTGACCAAATATAAGTTGATTGGGCATATTTCATATCTTTAAATTCACTATAAACCAGCAAGGTAAATCGTAAATTTCAAATCTAAATCTGTAAATCTAAATTTATAAATTAAATCCATCATAAACCAGCCATATAGAAAAATTAATATTAAGTACCCAATATGTCAACTGTCAACCATGCTAGGGGTCATATGGAAAAATTGGCTGTTTGGTCCAGCAATGAAATTATAAATAGCGTAATTATGACAAAGCGGCATATCGCTCACTGCTTGCATTATAAGATTGGATTATTCGAATGAAGACATGCATTGCGTGTTAATTCTACCTGCTCTGAATGCTCTGTATAGTAAAATAATCTAAATGCTATTTTTGTTCGAAATAATTTATGCAAATACAGATTTTATTCTCACCAGAAATTATTTCAAACAAAAATAGCATTTATGTTAAAGGAACAGTATGATTATTTTACCATATTTTACTATATGTATAGAGCATGTCTTCATTTTAACGCAGTGGTGCAAATAAATGCAATTTCAAAAGGTGAAATCAATGGGATCCTGAAGGACCTGAGGTCAGTACTGACGTCACCAGTTACAATGTGTAAATCATGACAGGTGTCATAATATCTCTAAGGAATTATAAGGAGTGCTAGGTTTATTAGGTATACATGAGTTAGGTGGGTGGGGCATCTAATATGTAATAATTCTTTATTGTATTTAAGTTTACATATAACTTATTACAATTGATATTAATGGGGGTGAGTTAATTTTCGCATATATTTTATAATTTCGTCGTTTTGTACCTTGAATTGATGGAGATGAGATGATGAAAAGACACACACAAACACCCAAGCCCCTGGTGGGAATCGAACCCACAACCTCAGAGTCGAGCGGTGACGGTCGCTTCGAGCGCTGGGCCACTATTTTGTAACTAGAAAGCGATAACGAATATGAATTCAATATGGCAAGCGCGCCATCTTAATTTTCTATTCAGATTCACGCATTCTATCGAATTGTGTAAAATAATCTGTTGGTCTTGAAATTTTAACATTACCACGCAGTTTTATTTATAAATTTACCAATATTTGCTCTCAAATTCTTCCGATGGTAGTTTAAAAGGATCATCGTGTCTTTAGTGTTCTTCTCTTCATCTTTAAATTTTGAGCAATATTTCTTTTCATAATTTCCTCACAATAAAAGGAAATAAATAAACGAGCCATCCTGCTAAAAGTATTATTTATAATCTTCGTCCAGAAAGACGATGATCGAATGAAATTTCTAATAAATGTCACTAAAAATCCTATTCTACAATGGAATACGCTATTCGAGTGCTCCAGACCTCTCGAATTGCTTATTCAGTGCAAAATGGCTACCTTTACAGTAGTGGGGGGTTCGTATTCCATCTGAATTGGTATTCGTTATCGCTTTCTAGTTACAAAATAGGCGCCCTGGTCGCTGCCTCAAACCACACGACCACCGAGGCGGCTACTCTAATATGTAAAGGCGATTCACATTTCCAAAAAAGGAAAATTTTACGAGGATCATGCACACTTATTAATCAATCTTGACATGGATATGTCTTTAATAAAGAAATGTATAATTTTATAAACGTTGCTATAGTATTGAATGAACAATACTATTTTTACGATCTACAATATACTGTTGTTGCTAAGCATCTGTGTAATTTTTACGCGTATTGTATGCAAAATGTGATTTGAAAAGTATAATTATTGTAAGCTTTATTGTGACTACCTTTTTGGAATGTTTGGTACATATATCATAATTGGGTATTTTGCACGTAAGAAGGAATTTAAATTTTTTTCTCCCTTTGTATGGTTGGTTGATGATTGGTTGTGCATCCGCGGACCCGGGTCTGATCCCGCTGGACGCCTAAATGATTTCGAAATTTAAATGTCTCCAGACCAGCAATGTAAAGTGACGTCTGGTCAACGCCCGCATATTTCGAATATGTCATCTATCATCATTACCGATATCTGTATACAAAACAGATTGGCACACCCAGTTATGGATAATATGCCGTGATATTTACATAAAATAATTTATAAATGATAAATAGGTACTTACTTGTTGGTTGTGGGACTTTCGCCAAACACTTTTCCAACACACTGGTAGGTACATTCTACGTTGAATTTAGACATAATTGATGAATCTTCTTTAGTACCCACTTATTAAATTTGATATTACTTCCAAAAAGCACTGCTGGATTTGGTATTCATTGATTCTTCGATACTTTTCAAAATTTGATTTTAATGCAAAATATAAAGAGATAGCAGAGGCGCTAAATGATTCAAAATTCCAATCACAGGAATAGCGATGGGTCGCAGGTACTTGCAAACTTCTGTTTTCATTTCATTTTGATATCATTCCCCAAAACCCAGTCAGTGCACTTGAAAATTGTGGTCCCCGGTCCCAGTGCTTGGAAAATGATACTTGTAAATTTTGAAATGGCCGAAAGTGGAATTATAGAAGGAACTCGGGGTGAATTTGGTAATTTGATTCCAGGTCCGAAAGAAATCTGTTCAAAATGTAGTTATCGTTCCAGTCGGAGTTTTCCCGGTAACGTCTAGAATTAATAAATAAAATAATTAAATTATTTTGTTATGTCTGTAATTGTTAAGTATTATTTAAGTATTAAATATTATAAACTATCAATAACTATTAATCTAACAAAGAAACTAATTTCTTTGTTTGTTGCTTAATCTGAGATACGCTTGATTTAATTAGTAGTAAGTGTATATTTGTAGGTTCTGTTTGCAGAAAAATATTTAATGTTTGTATTCCTGACTATTTTGGCAAGGATAATGTGTTGTGTATGTAATGTAATAAAAAAATGTTTATGTTACTATAGTATTTAAACAATATAATTTTCATAAATTATAGTTTATTGTTTCTTGTTGCTAGGTATCTTAGTTAAATATAAATACATTATTGTCAATGGCATGTACAGAATGTCATGAATAATATAATAATTTAAGCCTTATTAACAACTTCTTTTAAACATTTTTATGTAACTGTATTCATGCATATTTATTGACTGACTGAGGAACGGTTTAAAGTTTGGAGGTTAATGTACATTACTAAAAAGCGGATTCTATGCAATTGCATAATATATTGTATTTATTAGGCATATTAAAAAAATCTTTTCATTGTTTACGTTTCATTAAAAGTTAATGTCAAATATTAATATATTAATATTTTACTGCACATTTTTTTAAATTTTTGCCAAAAATATATTTTCTGCATATAAGTGTATATTTTAATACTTTTTAAAAATCAAAATTAATTTTAGCCAAAAATTCCTTCTGCTTTTTCTATTTAAAAAAATACGATTTTGTTTTATTTTCAACTTTCATCAAACGCATGCCTTTTTCTGTACACACTAAGCCAACCCTCATCCAGTCATCTTGCAATCAGGGAGAGAAATGTAAGACATAAAATGCTTTACTTATCCCTTCTCGGTATAAATGCAACATAACTAGTCAGGCCCGGACACGGCGACCGGGCAATCGGGCAAATGCCCGGTGGGCCGAACCTTAAAATCGGGCCGGCCTTACTGTAATTTTTAAATAAATAATTAAAAGAAAAAAAAATTTCTAATCTTAGCCAAAACGGCTATTTTCGTGGTTATATTCCAAGTGTCTACTTTTTTGGGGATCGTAGGAAATATGTTAACATTTTCATAGTGTTGTAAATTCTGGGTTATTAATACAATTTATTTTGCGTTTATCTCATGACAAGAACCTATTGTATCAATAAATTTAGGCTCAATTCATCCAGTTTTTAATTCTGAACATATTTTGTATTTACACTTTATAATTCTAAAATTAATAGGGCAGAATTTAAAGACAAAATTTTACCTTTGTATTTTCTATGGTCCATAAAAAAGTAGACACCCGGTATATATTTGCAAAACCATTAAAAACACTAAATTCTAGAAGTTTTTTGCATTTTTATGAAAAAAAGTAGGTACAGTTTAAATCCTATGAAATCAATGCAATGCAAACTATTCGAGTTTAGTCAAATTGAGTTCTGTGTGTTGGGTTACGGTTACTTAAAAGTATTTTTTTTAAATTTGCAAGCGAAAACGTCACATTTGCAGCCTAATAATCATTTTTCCGAAAAATGCCTATAAAATACATGAAACCACCCGAATTTCGCCAAATTGAGTTCAGTGCAAAAGGTGACGTTACGTTCAAGTATTTTTTAAAATATTGCAAGCGAAAAAGTCATAATTTTCAGAAGAGCCTTTAGAAGAAGTATACTCCGACTGTATTTTTGCAAAAAATTAAATAATATAAATATCTGCTTCCGCGCTCTAATTTTCTGTTTCTTTGTTATATGTTTGCTAAAAGAAGACAATGCAACAAAAAATTGGAATAAAAACAATAATAAGTTAAAATTATTCTTTTATACTATTTGCCCGGGTCGGCGTTAGACCTCGTATCCGGCCCTGAATTAATTATTTATCAGTTATGCAAAATGAAAACGTTATAATTGCGCGGATGGCCTTTATGAAAATGGTCCGATGCTTTTTCACAATTACATCACCGAAAATCAAACAACAATCAAAGCTGTCACAAGTAAACCCACTTATAGTCACTAATTTACATTTACTTACTTTACAATGATATTTAATGAACAAGAATACAAATACAAGATTATTTACTTATATACTTGAAGTTTTTGTTACAATTTAGCTGTTATTATTTTATGCAAAATTATATATTTTTTTAATTTCTGACTGATCCAAAATTGCCTTCTTTTTTGTTTTCTCGATTTTTTATATATTATTTTAAACATCTAACTTGGCGCTGCTAGCTATCCAAATGGATAAAAAATTATTGAAAAAAAGATACTATATGAAAAAGTAAGTTTCAAAATCATCTATATGAAGAGCTGAGTAGATTTTGGTTACAATTGCTCGACGGGAAGTATTCTATAGTCCATTTTTTTAAAGAATGCAGTAACTTGAAATCTGATTTACACTATGACAAATGGTCAATCTAGTTACAAAATTTGGCGCTAAATTCAAATATAGTTACTTGAAATATTAACAGTCATGTAATTACATTTGAATATAAAATTGGTAATTTAGTAATGGTAATTATTAAAATATTACAGCAAAATGAAGAAAAATATTAAATTTACTTTTGAAATTAGTAATTGAAAATAAGAATTTGATTAAGTTATAATTATTTTAAAAGCCTAATGAAAACACCTATTTAAATTTATTGCATAAAACTGCATTTGAAAAAGTAATAATTGTACAAAGATGGTAATAATAATAAAAGAATTATCTTATACAATTAAAATGGATTTATTTGAAATATCAAGAAATTAACAAAAGTTTGCAAATCAGTTAATTTAAATAATTTACAATTATCGTGATAACAGTAGAGAATGTAAAGAAGCGAAGCTTAAAACAACACAGTAAATTGTTTGTCAACAGTTTTTAACAATTTGTTACATGAAAATCATTCTTGTGGCACAATCCCCATAATAATCTTCCGATAATTTTGAATACAAATCTTCGCGGATTCTTTTCGTCTTTGCTGATGAAACTTGTCCTGTTTTATCCATTTTCGCAACAATTTTGTACATAGATCTTTCAGAGATTCCAACAGCTGCTGCAGTGAGTGCCACAACTTTAGTTTTTGTTGCACCCTTACTTTTATGTGCCAAATAACTATTGTAGACCATTACATAATGTCCACTTTTTAAAAGTTTTTCCTTCGGAATTTTCTTTATACCTGGGCACCTCATTATCAGCCATGGTAGTATAAAAATAAAAATTACACGACAGTGCTCACTTACTTCAATTAGATAAAACAACAAAACCAGAAAGAACGAATACCTACTATTGTTTGTATTGAAAAATACAGATTAAATATACTAAATGGCAACTATAAAAATAAAATGCAAACACATAAATGGAGAAAAACGCAAATAATCAAAATGATTCAAATAGATCAGTTGACAACGGGCCCGTCCAAGTCTTCGACTTTTTAGAAATTACATGTCGCATATAAATTTTGAATATAAAAAAATGAAAACGAAATAAAATTTGCTATATATTTTGTATTTTTATACCGCTAATAATGTAATTAAAGTTTTTAGCGTAAAATGATCGCCATGTTGTGACGTAAGCGTCATTACAGTCGTCCAGTTACTCTGTGGAAATGTCACTATACAGTGGACCACGCATATTTTGCTCATAAATTCGCGATGCCTTTACACATACTCTAACGTACACATATTTAATATATCCGAGTAATTTTTTATTAAGATCAAAAGAAAATTTACTTATTAAGTAAATTTATATTATAATTTATGTTTTAATTATTGTCATTTCAATACTTGTCATTGTTGCAATCATTTACTAAATAGGAATGTAAATGTTGTATTACTTTTTATTATGAACTATGCTTTGATTATTGTAATCAATACTGTCATTGTTGTATTTAATCATAAATTGAAAATAGTTTAAATACTATTTTAATTTTAATAATGGCACTTGATGAGTATAATAACCTTCAATATTATATTAAAGAAAGTCTTAAAGTCACATTAATAAAAGCGAATGATTAAGCTGATTATGAAAACGAGCAAAAATTATTAATTTTACTTACCTGATTTATGTATAATATGTACTTTTGAAGTTTTTCATAAATTATCATTTAACACTACTCCTATACCTATGTATTCTTGTAAATAAATCAAATATATATTTTGAAATGATATAACTATCTCGTCTATGCATTACCATTAGATTTTTGATCACAGTTTGTAATGAGTACGTATTTTTATTCTTGCAACTTTTATTGTATATTACCATTATTAATGATAACGTATGTCGATTCCCCCTACTTATGACGGAGTGACGCTAACGTCACAACTTTCGCGCCAAAACTTTAATAATTATTTTAGGCGTTATTAAGCATAATTTCAAGAAAACAAAAAATACGGAATTTCTATTTTTAAATTCTTTGTAATATATAAAGAATTCAAAAAAAGTTGGACGGGCCCATTGAGAATATACACGGCAGCCATTGACAACTGACAGCGACAGCTCAACCTGCAATGGCGTACAAACAATAATATTAGCCGTATTATAATTTAACGTTCTATTATATTATATTTTATTATATTATAATATATTATATTACATTATATTATATATTTAGAAATTATTCGTAGTATTATATTCATTTAATTAAATATCGACAAATTCTACGCCAATGACTACAAATGTATGTGAAAAGGAAGAGATGAGTAGAGAAAAGATTGATTTGGAGAAATAAATATCGTCGGTGTAAACTTCTCCTCGATTTAAGCCAATTAGAGAACAAGGTCAAATAAGCCCTATCTTCCCTGTACTGCATTCTTAAAAAAAATGAACTATAATTTCAAGATTTTAACAGTTTTTCTTGAAAAAACGGTGTTAAATAGCATTTTTTCACATTTAATGTTATTATAAATATTAAAGAATATTTTCTTCTCTATAAGATTTGATTATATTTCATATTAAATGGATATAGAGTAATAAATTTATAAAGAAATTAATGGGTCGATTCTGTTCACATCTGTAAATCTTATTTGTAAATTTGTAAATAATGAACAAAATCGCAACAAAACCTGCCACTCTTATGTATAATTTTAAATTAATCAACAAAAATAGATGCGTTTTTGTCAGTTTTATACAAATTTACAGATCTGTATGACTTACAGATGTGAACAGAATCGACCCATAAATTTCATAAAGCAACAAGCTGTGCTATAACCATGGAAACATCTAATGAAAGTTCTGATTGACAAATGTCAGTGTCAAGTACATTTGACAGTATGTTTGTCTTATAATTTTACTGGAAATATATAATCTCTTACAAAAAACTTTCTATATGGAATTTGTACAAAATACATAGAACTGAAGGTAATGTACTGGAAATATGGAATCTTTTACAAGAAAATCTCTGTGTGGAATGGGGTCATTTCACATTTTCTCATTTATTTATTTTTTGAAAGAATAGATCAAATTAAGTATGTAGTTGCATGTTTTATCCCTTATAAGTCTAGTATCAAAGATATGATTTTTTTAAAGTTGTCTTTAATTTCAAAAATTTGGCCGCTGACGTCACGGTTTGCCGGATACAACAGTCGAGCTCTACCGGTTTAGTTTGGAACTATGATTGTTTGGGATGTCACTTGGACCACGTGGACCGTAAATATGTGTGTGTGAGAGAGGAATGTCTTTGTGTAAGTAACAACCCCTGACGTCTCAAATTTTATAGCGCGAAAGTTTATTAGTAAATTTATGAATGAAAAGTCGCATATTTCCTATTACTTTATATTATCATATTTCTTAAATGAGACGAATTTCACGATTTTATAAAAAAACGATTTTTTTTATTTTTTGAAATGACCCCATTTTTACAATATACATAGATCTGACCACGATGGGACGAAAGATAATGTGCTGGCCACATCAAATTTTTTTAATTGGTGTAATCCTTGTGGTTGACGTCCCATACCAGTTGACACAACCAATATTCCTCAATAACATGCAAAGTTCGTTCTTCGAGAAATATTTTGTTTATAAAGCGTGTTGAACGAAATATTCACTGAGTCAGGAAATACGTGCGCTGTGGAATGCGTCACTAAACTGACTCCTTTCCGCCTGCGTCACGTGCCATTCTCCATGTGGATATACCCAATTATAATCAAAATCTTTATCTGATATACAGAGCATTGAAAGACTACGAATAGTACACACCTACCAGTTCTACCTTGATTATTTCACCACCAAGTCCGGTAGAAGAATTAAATTACTTTGTTTTGTGCGGAGCGTTTAGTAGACATAACACAGGTTTTAAAGAAATGTATGAGTAGTAGAAAGAAGTATATATGACTATTCGGCTATGTTCGGTTGGACACGAACATGCGCGAACAGCCCAATCATTGTCTTCTATAGATACAGTATGCGAGTTTCAGTCATTAACATAATTCAGGTAATCATCGAACGTTGCAGTACAATTTGTTGTAAAATTTTACATTGTGAAAATCATATTGTTTAGAAACTATAGAAACATTTATAAATATTTTACATTACATTACACATCACATTTATCATACTAACAATTACAGACATGACAAAATAACTTAATGATTTTTTTTTAATTTGTAGACGTTATCGCGAAAATTTCGACTGGGACGAACGGTACATTTAAATCGATTTCATTCGGACCTTGGGGAAAAATTACCAAATTCATCCGGAACTTCTTTTTGAATTCTAGACGTGACCGTGAAAACCACTACATGTTGAATAGATTTTTTTCGGACCTGGAATCACTCTACCAAATTCCCCCCGGGATCCGTCTGTAATTCCACTTTCGGCCATTTCCAAATTTACAAGTATCCTTTTCCAAGCACTGGCATCGAAGACCACAATTTTCAAGTAGACCCGAAAGAAAAGATTCATAATTTAATATTTATCGGGGTGGGCCGAAACTGGAATCACAGAAGGTCAGGATGAATTTGGTGATTTTGTCGAAGGTCCGGAAGAAAACGATTCATGAGGAAATAACGGTCTTGGTGTGTTACTACGCGGTTACGTTTACAATTAAAAAATATATTTATTAAAATTGCCAAAACTGAAATTAGAGTAGAAATTTGTTAATTTGGTAATTTTGATCTGAATCCGGAAGATAGCGGACCAAAACGTAATTCCAGGCAAAAATTATTTCATTTAATTGGAATTATGTATGTTTGTTGGTTCAATTTGTAAGAAAACATGTGTATTCTTCTTGGCATGGAAATTGTGCTCTGTCTGTAGTGTAATGAATGTTTCCATAGTATCTGAACAATATAATTTTCACAAAGTATAAATTATTGCCGTTGCTAGGTATCTATTTCAATATAAATACATTGTTAACAATGTGATATTTACAATGACATAAATAATATAATACTTTAAGCTCTATTCACTACTTATGAACAATTAATTATGAAAAACAAATAAAACAATATCTAATTTCAAAATAAATTTGGAAACCTTAAATACCGACTTTTTGCATAGTTGATTGTAAAAAGAACTATGTATATGTACATATACTAAACCTTGTACGGCGTGCTTTACCAGATGGTGGTGGGGGTATTCACCAGTTTTCCAATTTTATTGCAGTTAATTATAGTTTATTTTAAAATATATGTTTAAGCCGTAACAACAACTTATATATTGGTTTACAATTTAAAATATCTGATGTGGCCAGCACATTACCTTCCTTCAATTCTATGTATTTCGTACAAACTCCATACAGATAATGCATTGAAAATGATTCTATATTTCGATTAAAATTATAACTCGAACTTCTTTAACTTTTCCCATTCGTTAGGGGTCGCTATTCTTGATTTTCGTCTTCCACTCATTTCTGTTTTGCGTGTCATTATTATTATTCATTATTTATTTATTCATTCATTCATTCCAGTAGATACAGTCAAGTGCATATGGGAAAACGTCAGATGAACAAAAATATATAAGATAATAACATAAATTTTTTAGAAACTAAAGAGAGATTACTCTCTGAAATCAAAATAGTACATTAAAACACAAGTATCATAAGGCAATCTGTTAACGAACGAGTCCAAGTTTGGAAAACGAGCCGCTAGGCGAGTTTTACAAAGGACGAGTGCGTTAACAGGCCTTATGATACATATTCTTTATACTATTTTTTCTATTGAGGTAATTTTACAATTAGATTTTCTTAAAAAGGACTTGTCAAAAATATGTCTTGGTGTTTTTTTGTCAGTTATGTTGGTAGCGCTTCCCGCTAACATTTGAAATTTCACATTTTGACAGTTTGGTTATTGTGCGATTCTGACTGATTGTTTACATTAAAACATTGTATCAAGCATTATAGAAGAGGAAAATCAATACTTACAATGTACTCCACCGGTTTATTAATGAACCACCTGATTTGACATATCTTGCAATAAAGGTAAATTTATCAAATAACGAATCGGATCGCTGGTTCGTGTTAGTTATTATCATAAAAAAACTTTAAATAATGAAATACATTAATGAACACTTTATTGATTTACACTTTTACATTCCATCATTTTGACAACACATCGACTGCTCATTTGCAGACATAACAGCAACACTTGTTCTTACATTGTTCAATACAAAACATACGTTGTATTTATATATGGCACTACTTATGTCTAAACCATATTTAAAAATTTAATATTCGACAGTTCGCCTCGACGTGGAACTGGAATTCATGGATCGTAAAATTTTCATATTTACTTGTAAGTAGCCACTAATTGAGTTGACAGTGTCAATATTTCAAGATTTCAAGTAACGTGCACCATACATTTCAAAACCTGCCTGATATAACAATACAATCAGCTGAAAATTTAAATATTACCATAAAATTAAATTGTAATAAATAAAACTTACCGTTTAAATGGTTTTGACAAAGCAAATCTGAGCGCATTGTTTCTTGTTTCATAATTTTTTAGTTGAAAGATTTTAACTTCACATATTCTTCTTTCTGAACTAACACAGCTATAGCTATAAATTTCTATACTTTTTAGTCCTATCACCTGGAGATAAGAGAAAAATCAATAATTACAAGTAGTATTTCAACATAAACAACTTACCATTTTGAGGTTATATGTAATTCATCTGTCATGACTACCACCTTTAGAATACGAAAGGCGCCAAAAACAGTACGTTTATAGATCTTCTAAACGTCGTATTTTCAGTGATAAACAGTGCTTTTATAGAAACATAAGAACACCGAAATAGAAAAACTTCTTTTAGAGTATAAATGGAATTTGCAGTCAAAAAATGTTTTAATTTATTAGGAAATTGGGTAAAAGAATCGCTTGTCTTAATATGGACTGGTAGCTGATTAAAAACATGTAGACCTTGCACATGTGGGGCTGATCGAATATTTCTATATTTCGCAGTAGGAACACGAAGTTCATTTTTATGTCGTGTATTAAATTTATGAATATCAGAGTTCAAAGGAAATTTATTTTTGTGTTTAAAAATGTACTTACATGTTTCGGAGATATAAATGCAAGGGATTGTTAAGAGTTGAAATTTAACAAAAAAATCTACATGATGATTGCGGATGAGGTCTCATAATTGTTCTTGTAATGCGTTTTTGGCTTATGAATGCTTTATCAAAGTTAATGGTAGAACCCCAAAACATTATTCCAAATCTGATGACTGATTCCACTTTAGCGTGATAATAAATGAATAACTGTTCTAAGGTTAGTATGGTTTTGAGGTGCCATATTTGATAATGTAATGAATTCAGTCTGGAAATCAAATGATCCACATGAAAATTCCACTTTAAATTTTCGTCAATATGCATTCCAAAAAAATTATTATTAGTATCTTTAGCAATGGCGTAATCGTTAAGCGTTATATTTATTTCTAAATTTTTATTATAAGAAGTATTCCAAAACCGTATATACGGCCTAATTCTGTAAGAAAGTTGTTAAGACTAGGCAACGTTGCTAAAAATTTTAACCAATAGAAACAAATGTAAAGCCTGTCATTTTCAAGTTTTATTCTGTGTTCGGAATTATTATTGGTTATTTGCTATAGCAATGTTGCTAAGACTTAACAACTTTCTTACAGAATTGGGGCGATAGTTGTTTTTATTTTTATTGAAATATAGATTATTTTTCGAAAACCAATCTGACAAATTTTTTAGTCCTATTTGGCACTAGCTCTCCAAAGCACGCTCGTTATGGTTTGAAATAATCATTGATGTGTCGTCAGCATAGAGAATAATTTTACTTTTATTTTGCATATAGTGAATATCATTTGTATACAGAATGAACAAAATTGGAGAGATGACTTCCCCTATCGAAATATGTTTGAAGAACGACACTTCAGACTGTTCTCTTTCTTCTAACTCTTCATCAAAATTATCCGTTATCGATTCTATCTCATCTTGAACTTCCTCAAAATTTGAAAAGCTACTTTCTAACTTTTCTAACCCCAAACCTACTTCAATTAATCTTTTTGCATAACTTCCTCATACAATTTGAAATTCTTCTCTATCTCATCAAAATACTTGATATTTGATGTCAATTTCGCCTTTAAAGCTTCACGTTCCCTCTTTAATTTTTCAACGTCAACCATTTTTCACAGTCAATGTGTTAAATTGAATATAATTACAGAATGTGGTAATGGTAAGGAATTTAACGATCCAATTGAAATTGAAAAGATCAAATGCTCACACTCACCTGCTCATTCGCTGCTATCGCTTCTTTACTATCAACGGTGCCCCGCACCGTTCAGCTCCCAGGCTTCTCTCTTGATCTTCACCTTCTCTCATCTTCACTGTTGGCTCTTGAGGAACTATCACAGGCTTTCTCTTCGCCTTATCACTGATATTTCGCTACCAGTTTCCCGGCCGATGCACCAAAATGTTGTTACACTACGATTTTTCCTAGCGCCACTCCTCAGGCAACCCTGACTACACCCCCGTGTTGAGAAACCTTGGCCTACTAACACACTCTTCCTCAAGGTCAGGTGAATGAACTCAGTCGACGCTTTTGAAAATGTCCTGACTAGTTCTTCGGCACAGTTTCGAAAATCTGGTTTTAAAGTCGTTCTTCTTAGTCTAGCAGTGATTGGAGTCAGATGTACAGTTTCGTATCTCGTTAAGAGTATCGTATTTCGTCGTATTTTGCCCTTGTGAGGGGATATTTTGTACATCGGCTACCGTTTTGGAATAGTGTTATTCCTCCGATTTATTCGGGATCTCATAAGACAATCCTGCAACTGAAAAGTCACTTTAAAAGCCGCCCACCAGCTCAGGTGAGATTTCACAATGTGCTTTGCACCCACTTACCTCTTTGCGTTGTCTCGAAGACTAATTCTCTCGTTCTATTTCAGGCTTTTTATTTTGTGTTCACACATAGTATATTATACGTTACGTAGCGATTTTTATTCTACGTATTTATCGTTATTTTACGATTATTTCTACGTACGGCCATATTTGTACGTTGCAACCATACCTTCACGTCACGTACATATATTTCGACATCATCACGACGTTGCCGCTGTATGGTTACTCTACGTCTGTCTACCATATCAGTGATTGTACGTCTTCGCCATATTTTCACGTTGGAAGCACGTAACGGGGAGCTGGTGCATCCACGTCACCTCCGTCGAGTTCTACAACATTTAGGAGTATTATACCTGTCAGCAGTTGCTGTCTGTTCACCAAGAGGTCCTCACCCTTCCGTGACGTTCTCCAGGAGTCAGCGACCAGCTAAGAATTTTATAATATCTCTGTTTCACATGCTCGTTGACACCACAGCCTCTCTGTGTGTGTATTATTATATTTCCAATGTGCATGATGTACTTAAGATCTACAATTTAAGAGTAATTTACATTGCGCATTCTATGATCGTAATTGTTTGCGTTGACATTTGTACTTACGGATTTAACGGAATATCAGTGTATGTTATCGTTGTAAAGCCACTTCCGCGTGCGTACCATTTTATCATACATTTTCACTTTTCACAGCTGTATCAAGCTTCTGCGAATAGCTCTAAGTTGGCTTAACCCTACTTTTTTGTTTACTTCCGCGGAACAGCATAGACGATCGTCCTTCGCTTACCCGCGCCATTTTGTAATTCTACAGTGACTTTTGTTTACACCATTGCCTCGCATGAGCACGATTCAGTATTCACAACCTTCATTTGATTTACGCCGCGACTTGGCATTTGAATTTAAATGTTATATGTACTGCGTCCTATCATTAAATGTTTGTTAATGTTACATTTTGCGTTTCTATGCGTCGCATATAATCCCGTAATCTCCCGCCTTGTCCTTACCGTACCGTGTGGTAAATCACGTTATTTGAGAGCGCGTATTTTACATTTACCTGGCGCCCATTCCGAGTTAATATATTTAAAACCCACCCTACTCTACTGCCTCTCTGAGTTAGCCCTCTCAAAACCGCTTACACGGGTCCTCACATCTAGGACAATTGTAATAAAAATTGGCGCCCAACGTGCAGGCCCCTTCTCCCCTCTCGTTATTATATCTCGCGATAAAATTCTGTAACAAAATTTGGCAAACATTAACTACTTCTATCGTTTATTTGGGTATTATCGAACATTTCATTGCAGTACATTCTCTCGCAACCGTAGAATAAATTCAGTTTGGTTTTCGAATAGTTTAGTTAGTTTTTACGAATAGTTTAGTTAGATTTCGGTTAGTTTAGGATAGTTTTCGGTTAGTTTAGGATAGTTTGGGATTTAGGTTTAGCTTCTTTATTTAGTTATTATTGTTGAAATCATGGACGGAAAATATGAAATTAACAGATTATCGAAGGACGAGTTAACTTACGAACTTAAGATTCGAGGCATTACCGAAGCAGACAATTCCGTCGACCAGATGCGTAAGACTTTAAGAAGTGTTCTCAAAATAGAGCACAACGCTTCGTTTTCACGACCAAAGTATCCATTTACGTTTGAGCAAGACATTACCGCCCTACAAGAGAAAATAGAGGAAATTAGACAGTTAGTAAAAGAGTTTGAGGGACTAAAAACGTCACCAGAATACCGGAAAATACTTACAAAAATCGCGCACACCGTTGGTCGACTCAACCATAGCGAACCCTCATCTGCAGACGATCGCACGAAGCGGTCTCAACTGCTAGTCAAACTCGCCGGTCTCGAGTGGGAATTGAAGTCTACCGCTAAATTGTTCAAACGGAATTCTACCGCTAACGACGAGGCTAGTCTTTTTGATACGATACGCCTACGTACAGACTCTGCATCTTCGAGTTCGGACGCGGATTCAGATCCTCCTCCAACTCGAATGAACATAAAATCAGTACCCACTTCAAAATGGGGTTTAAAATTTTCGGGTGACGTCAGGCAAATGTCAGTTAACGCTTTTATCGAACGTGTCGACGAATTACGAGTGGCTAGACATATAACCCGTGACGAGTTGCTGCACACCGCTGTCGACTTATTAGAGGGAGTTGCTTTGATGTGGTATCGGGCCAACAAATCAAATTTTACGTCATGGAACGAGCTGGTGGATGGATTAAGGCAGGAGTTCCAGCCTATTGATTACGAAGAGAAGCTGGTAGACGAGATCAAGCGACGCACTCAAGGGCCGAACGAACCTATAGGTATTTATATTGCGGCAATGACGTCACTGTTCTCACGCCTACAAACCAAGCTCTCCGAAAAGCAGAAGCTGAGAATTCTGTTGCGAAATATCGCTCCATTTTATCAGACTCAGCTCGGCCTTATCGAGGTTGAGTCCGTGCCACACCTATTACAGTTATGCCGGAAATTAGAGGCAAGAAAGATTTCAGTTGAATCTTACGTACCTCCACCTCGCCGCGGTCAGTCATATGAGCCAGATCTAGCGTATGTGTATACGGAGAGTGAGCACCAAGCTGCTCCTATCGAATCTCGTCCAGGAAGTAGTCGAAATCAGGATTCACGACAAACCACTTCCGAGCCACCCATCCGCAAATGCTGGAATTGCGACCAGCCAGGACACCGCGCTGCCGGCTGTGATCTAAGACAGTCGAAGAGGTATTGTTACCGATGTGGTAAAGTAGGTTACACAGTAACTACCTGTCCGACGTGTTCGGGAAACGGGAGCAAACCGCGAAAGTGAGTCGTTTCTCGCGGCATCCTGATTGTAAACCGACTCAAGTCAATCCAGTTCTTGATTTTATAATCGCTCACGCAAAGGACGACGAACGTCCTTATTTAAACGTCCATATATACGATGAACCGTTTCTCGGTCTTTTGGATTCGGGTGCTTCATGCACAATCATCGGTAAAGCGGGTTGGGAACGCTTACGTAATATGGACTTACCGATAAAGAGGAACACATCATTTTGTACCGTTGCGAATGGACAGCGTTGTCGCTGTATTGGCAGTATTACAGTGCCGTTTCATTTGAGAGAGAGGACTAAAGTTGTGGATGTTCTCGTTGTACCGGAGCTGCCGCATGAGCTAATCCTTGGTACAAATTTTTGGAGAGTTATGGGTATCGTGCCTGACTTACGGAGAGGAGATTGGAAATTCTCTGCAGAGCCGCCTGCCGTTTTAGATGAGGTAGTTACGTCACGTTCTGCTTTAGATCCAGTACAGGAACAAAAGCTAAGCTCGCTGATAGACAAGATGTTCTGCAACACCCAGCCTGATCAGATCGGTTGCACGAGCTTGGTGTCACATGTCATCCGTACTGATAGCCCACCTATCAAACAGCGGTACTACCCCATCTCGCCGGCGATGCAGAAGATTGCCGATAAGGAGCTGGAGGAGATGTTGAAGCATGACATCGTCGAGCGCTCCAACAGTCCATGGTCTTCACCGATCCTCCTCGTACCTAAAAAGGATGGCAGCTATAGATTTTGTGTAGATTACCGCAAGCTGAACAGTGTAACCACTCGTGATGCTTACCCTCTACCGTATGTCAGCGAAACGTTGGATAAGCTCAGAGATGCCAAGTTTTTATCCTCTCTCGATATCAAGTCAGCATATTGGCAAATACCGTTAGAACAAGACTCTCGACCTTATACCGCATTTACAGTGCCCAATCGCGGCCTGTTTCAGTTCAAGAGGCTACCGTTTGGATTGCATAACGCTCCGGCTACTTGGCAACGTTTTATTGACGGCGTTCTAGGTCACGATTTACAGCCGTATGTATTTGTGTACCTGGACGACATTATTATCGTATCGGACACCTATGAGAGACATTTGGAGCTTTTAGAAATCGTCATTAAGCGAATTATGGATGCTGGACTTACATTAAGTAGAGATAAGTGTAACTTTTGCCGTGACGAACTGAAATATCTAGGTTATATCGTCAATAAGTCTGGTCTCCATGTCGATCCCGACAAAGTCCGCGCCATAGTCGAATTCCCGGCTCCCAGGAATACGTCAGAAGTACGTCGTGCCGTGGGAATGGCGTCTTGGTACCGCCGGTTCATACCGAACTTTTCGACCATAATTGCGCCGATCACCAACTTGTTGCGCAAGAACACAAAGTTCATTTGGGATTCACGCTGTCAGGAATCATGGAACCAGCTGAAGAACTGTCTTATTTCCGCTCCGGTGTTGACGTGTCCTAATTTCGACAAAGAATTCGTCGTACAGACTGATGCTTCAGACTTTGGGATCGGTGCTGTACTCACTCAAGGTCACGATGACGGTGATAAAGTTATCGCTTATTTAAGTAGGTCATTGACCCGTCAAGAACGCAACTTTTCAACTACCGAGAAGGAGTGTCTCGCAGTTTTATTCGCAATTGAGAAGTTACGCCCTTATATTGAAGGAAGCCATTTTACCGTTATCACCGATCACGCTTCCTTGAAATGGCTTTCCAGTTTACAGAATCCTACCGGTCGTCTTGCTCGTTGGGCAGTCCGCTTACAACAATACGACTTCACCATAATTCACCGGCCTGGTAAAGAACACTTGGTTCCAGATGCACTTTCTCGTTCCGTACCGCATGTCGACCTTATCGAAGTGTCTGAAACCAAGGACAGTTGGTATAGAAAGATTTATGAGACTGTTTTACACGATCCCGTTCGCTTACCTGATTTCCGTGTCGCTGATGGTAAACTGTATAAGTTCGTAAAACAGGATTGGTCCGAATTATCAGGTGGAAAACATCAGTGGAAGATAGTTGTGCCCCGAGACAAGCGGAAAATGATCATATCACAATGTCATGATACCCCCACCAGCGGCCATCTTGGTGGATTCAAAACGTTTCACCGTGTAGCTCAACATTACTACTGGCCTAAAATGCGCGCCGACATATCGAGTTATGTGCGTTGTTGCGTGACGTGCATTAAAGCCAAGCCTGTGCAGAGAGCACCTCCCGGGCGTATGGGCGGCCACACGTTGATATCAAGGCCTTGGGAAGTAGTTTGTGCTGATATTGTAGGGCCATTGCCAAGATCTTCACGGGGTTACAATTATATATTGGTCGTTGCTGACTGTTTCAGCAAGTTTTGCTTGTGTTTCCCGCTTAGGAAGGCCACCAGCCAAAGTATCGTGCGTCACTTGGAGGATGACGTAATTTTAATGTTTGGGGCTCCAAGGACACTCATTACCGATAACGGCGTCCAGTTCCGCTCCAAGGAGTATACTAAGCTGCTCGAGTCGTATAACATTAAGCCTTCCTATACGTCGCTATATCATCCTCAAGCCAATCCCACCGAACGTATCAACCGCGTCCTGAAAACGATGTTGATATCATTCGTGTCTGACAACCACCGAACTTGGGATACCTACCTACATAAAGTAGCTTGTGCGCTGCGGACGGCGAAACACGAGGTCACAGGTCTTACTCCATATTTTATAAATTTCGGACGTGAAGCAGTACTGATGGGTGATGATGCTATCGACTTGAAATCTGATGAGATTGTCGGATATGACAGGGACAAAGATAAGCTCAAGAGTAGAGCATGTAACTTCTTGAAGCTCTATGAAGACGTGAAGAAACGCCTGCAAAAATCTTATGTCAAGTCAAAAGCACGATACGACTTACGTCATCGAGAAGTGTCGTATTACCCAAATCAGCTGGTGTGGAGGAAAAATTACGTTCTGTCGAATGCCGCTCAGTATTATACCGCAAAACTAGCAGATAAGTATATCGGACCTTTTATGATTCACAAAAGACTTTCCACAGACACGTACCAGCTTAAAGATCTCCAGGATAACGTTTTAAGAGGAACTTGGAGTAGCAAAGACCTGAAGGCAAACCCTCACGATTACGAACCACCATAGGTATCGATATAGTTTCAGTACTTACCTCTTTTGTTTTACCGACCCCTCCCGCTATGAACATGGTTTAGATTTAGGATTAGATTAGGTTTCGATTTAGGTTTTCCATTTATTTTGTGTTGTCGTTCTGTTGGTGAGTGTTCGAGCATAGTTGTCGGAAATTTTCCATGAAAATTTCCTCTGAAGGTAAGCGTGGGGTTGTTACACTACGATTTTTCCTAGCGCCACTCCTCAGGCAACCCTGACTACACCCCCGTGTTGAGAAACCTTGGCCTACTAACACACTCTTCCTCAAGGTCAGGTGAATGAACTCAGTCGACGCTTTTGAAAATGTCCTGACTAGTTCTTCGGCACAGTTTCGAAAATCTGGTTTTAAAGTCGTTCTTCTTAGTCTAGCAGTGATTGGAGTCAGATGTACAGTTTCGTATCTCGTTAAGAGTATCGTATTTCGTCGTATTTTGCCCTTGTGAGGGGATATTTTGTACATCGGCTACCGTTTTGGAATAGTGTTATTCCTCCGATTTATTCGGGATCTCATAAGACAATCCTGCAACTGAAAAGTCACTTTAAAAGCCGCCCACCAGCTCAGGTGAGATTTCACAATGTGCTTTGCACCCACTTACCTCTTTGCGTTGTCTCGAAGACTAATTCTCTCGTTCTATTTCAGGCTTTTTATTTTGTGTTCACACATAGTATATTATACGTTACGTAGCGATTTTTATTCTACGTATTTATCGTTATTTTACGATTATTTCTACGTACGGCCATATTTGTACGTTGCAACCATACCTTCACGTCACGTACATATATTTCGACATCATCACGACGTTGCCGCTGTATGGTTACTCTACGTCTGTCTACCATATCAGTGATTGTACGTCTTCGCCATATTTTCACGTTGGAAGCACGTAACGGGGAGCTGGTGCATCCACGTCACCTCCGTCGAGTTCTACAACATTTAGGAGTATTATACCTGTCAGCAGTTGCTGTCTGTTCACCAAGAGGTCCTCACCCTTCCGTGACGTTCTCCAGGAGTCAGCGACCAGCTAAGAATTTTATAATATCTCTGTTTCACATGCTCGTTGACACCACAGCCTCTCTGTGTGTGTATTATTATATTTCCAATGTGCATGATGTACTTAAGATCTACAATTTAAGAGTAATTTACATTGCGCATTCTATGATCGTAATTGTTTGCGTTGACATTTGTACTTACGGATTTAACGGAATATCAGTGTATGTTATCGTTGTAAAGCCACTTCCGCGTGCGTACCATTTTATCATACATTTTCACTTTTCACAGCTGTATCAAGCTTCTGCGAATAGCTCTAAGTTGGCTTAACCCTACTTTTTTGTTTACTTCCGCGGAACAGCATAGACGATCGTCCTTCGCTTACCCGCGCCATTTTGTAATTCTACAGTGACTTTTGTTTACACCATTGCCTCGCATGAGCACGATTCAGTATTCACAACCTTCATTTGATTTACGCCGCGACTTGGCATTTGAATTTAAATGTTATATGTACTGCGTCCTATCATTAAATGTTTGTTAATGTTACATTTTGCGTTTCTATGCGTCGCATATAATCCCGTAATCTCCCGCCTTGTCCTTACCGTACCGTGTGGTAAATCACGTTATTTGAGAGCGCGTATTTTACATTTACCTGGCGCCCATTCCGAGTTAATATATTTAAAACCCACCCTACTCTACTGCCTCTCTGAGTTAGCCCTCTCAAAACCGCTTACACGGGTCCTCACATCTAGGACAATTGTAATAATGTTTGTCAGTAACAAATTTATTTGTTAACGTTACTGTATAACAGAATATTATGTTTTATTACATAATTTATTATTCAAATACACACAAATGTAATTATAACAATAATATTTTTGAGAGACACTAAATCTTTTCTGTCAAAACTCATTTTTTCCTGCCACGCGATCTTTTTGCCTACTTTGATCTCTCTCAATTAATTTTTCAGTACTATTCGCTCTCAACACTTTTTCTCTCAAATTTTTGCAATACAGTCCTTCCATCTTCTCTTTGGTCTTCCTCTGTTTCTTCTACCCTCTACTATTAAGCTGTTCATTCTTCTTCTAATATATTCATCTCTTCTCATGACATGTCCATCATCTCTCTTGTGTCATTCTAGAAATTTCTAGCACTCGGAACAATTTCCTTATCCTCGCAGTCCTTATATTATCTTTCCGTGTTCTACGAAGATACTCTGGCTGTGTCTGAAGTTGCATTTTTATCATCCTAATATCTAAATCCTAAATTTATACGCCCTAATTGACGTCATGATTTAGGATTTTAGGAATTACAGTTTAGATTTTGTAGGAGCACACTATGCCTTGAAGTTGACGCGCACTAATTAGACAAATCATGTTATTTGCTATGATTTCTTATTGCTTCTACTTTATGAAATACCATATTAACATTTAACCTGAAGCATCAAAATAAATCGAAATGTATAATTTACTTTTTTTGTTGTCATTATTCCCATACAAACCAGTGGATATCATTAGTGTGCCATTCGGAGTTGTATTAATATGAAGTAGACCTATATCTAAAATACTAAATGCCAAAAAGCGACATCGGGCACAGCATATGTAAATTGCACTTGACACTGACATCTGTCAATTAGAATTATTTGAATGATTTGAATATATCAGCAGTTTCCATGGTTATAGCCAGAGCTGGGCAAGTTACGTTTAAAATGTAACTAGTTATGGTTACAGTTACTTCAAAAAAGTAACTAAGTTACTTAAGTTCCAGTTACTTTGGTGAAAGAACTAAGTTATTTACTACTTACTCATTAAAAGTAACTTAGTTACCTTGAGTTACTTTCTAACTACTTTTAATGGAGTGAAGTGTAGACTTAGACTGTTGACTTGATATTCTGTAATATACATATCAGGGAGTTTTTGCACTAACTACGTTGACCTAAATTTTAACGTTATTGCTTGGTAACGCCCAATCAGATTATTATTGTTAATATTAACGATCCTACATTATAACATAACATAAAAATTAAAAGTGACATTTTATTTTGTGAGAAGGGAGTTTGCAAAAATGAGACGAGTTCTACCACCAACATGTATGAGATGTTCACAGCCATTGTAAATAATTATTTATTTCTAAAAATTATAAATGTAAACAAAACAAAACGTCTTTACTGCACCATGTATGTCATATGACTGGAACTTTGTTTTCCTACGTACACAAACATTTTGTGTTACTGCGTGCATAGATGCTACTTTCAGATAGCATCTATGCACCCAAAAAAAATTTTAATTGTGCATAGATGCTACTTTCATGTAGCATCTATGCACCCAAAAAAATTTTTTTTAGGGGTGCATAGATGCTGCCTGAAAGTACGAACGAATATGAGTAAGTATTGGTATTTTTCGATAAATTTCGATATTTATCGAAAAGTTTTGCTACTTATCAATAAGTATCGCTATTTATCGATAATTAGTAATATATTATCGAGTTATCTACTTAACGATATTTCGATTGGCACACCCAGCAATGGGTAATATGCCGTGATGATATATTTATTTTATTTATATTTCGATATAACAAATTGTATCGATAATATCGATAGTATCCATTTATCGTTATATTTTAGTGTTTTATAGAAATAACCAATATTTAAAAAATATCCCATTAATATTTAAACTTAAATAATTAATTCAATAAAATCTGATGTTTTAAAATAAATATATTCAATTTATTTATCTTTATATTTTATTCATACTAGACAAATTTACTCTGATAAGTTATGTTCTTCACAAAAGGTCCTTCACCGTTGTAAAATGGTTTTTATTATCTGTCTTGAATGGGAGAAATTTGTGTGTTCGTCCATTAATCGAATATGCATTTGACTATTTTTAATAAATATAATATTATATAAAATCAGGTTCAAAGTAATACTGCATTTGTTTGGTGTTTCATATTCAGGGGAGTGGATGATCAACGACGTTGGATATTCTTTCTCTAGAACACAATATTAACATAAAAGGTTAGTATTATATATTTTAGTACAAATTAGTTCTCAAATAAATTGTAACTATGTACGAGTAGAGTAGGTACATACCTATTAAGTTATGGGATCCGAGCCAAACACTTTTTCAACACACTGCTACGTGTTTGAAAAAGGAGTTGTAACATATAGTTCTTGTTCTTTTTTATTTTTTTTTTTTTTTTTTTAGTTAAATCCCAGATTATTTGTTATTAGAAGGGGGTACAATCACTTCTAATTTTTTGAATATAATTTGGATGAGGGCTCACTTTTCCTTTTTCTTTATCTGCGATATAAATTGGTTATTCTGTATCTAAAACACACTCTAAAAGGTTAGTATTTTACAATTTTGCGGTAAATTTATTCGCAAATAAGTTGTTGCTCTCTCCGAGTAGAGTACATACCTATTAAATTATGGGATTCTTGCCAAACGCTTTTCCAACACACTGCTACGTGTTTGGAAAAGGAGTTGTAACATATAGATCTTGTTTTTTTTAAATCCCAGCCTATAAGTTATTAGAAGTGGGAGTACAATAACTTTGAATGTTTTTATTTAAATTGGTTGAGGGTTAAATTTCTTCTGCATATTTTGATCTGCGTCGTAAATTGGTTATTCTGTACCTAAAAAGTTAGTATTATATATTTTAGTATAAATTTATTGTCAAATAAATTGTAACTATGTACGAGTAGAGTAAGTACTTACCTACTAAGTTATGGGATTCGTTCCAAACACTTTCCAACACACGTATTTGGAAAAGGAGTTGTAACATATAGTTCTTGTTTTTTTATTTTATTTTTTTAAATCCCAGCCTATTAGTTATTGGGAGCGGGAGTACAATCACTTCGAATTTTTTAATTTAAATTGGATGAGGGTTCATTTTCTTCTGCATTTTTTTGATCTGCGTCGTAAATTGGTTATTCTCTATCTAAAACACACTGTGATGGATTAGTATTTTACAATTTTGCGGTAAATATATACGCAAATAAGTTGTTGCTAGCTTCGAGTAGAGTACATACCTATTAAGTTATAGGATTCTTGCCAAACACTTTTCCAACACACTGTTACGTGTTTGAAAAAGGAGTTGTAACATATAGTCCTTGTTGTTTTTTCTTTTATTTTTTTGTAAATCACATATTATTAGTTATTAGGAGGCGGGTACAATCACTTCGATTTTTTTAAAATTTAAATTGGATGAGGGTTCAATTTCTTTTGAATATTGTGATCTGCGTCGTAAATTGGTTATTCTGTATCTAAAATACACTGGAAAGGGTAAGTATTTTACAATTTTGCGGTAAATATATTCGCAAATAAATTGTTATTATTTCCTAGTAGAGTACATACCGATTAAGTTATGGGATTCTTGCCAAACACTTTTCCAACACACTGTTACGTGTTTGGAAAAGGAGTTGTAACATATACTTGTTTTTTCTTTCTTTTTTATAATGAATCCCAGTTATTAAGAGGTGGGCACAATTACTTCGACATTGGGTATTCTGTATCTAAAATACAATTAATAGGATTAGTATTTCATATATTTGCTTTAAATTTATTCACAAATAAATTGTAATTAAGGATATATGAGTACATACCTATGATGTTATGGGATTCTTGCCAAACACTTTTTCAACACACTGCTACGTTCTTATAATCCATTTATTAATTTTGATATACTTGTTCCAAAAAGTAATGCTAGATTTTAAATTCATTGATTCGTCGATTCTTGTAAATTTTGAATTTTATCCAATATTTCAATTAGCAGAGGCGTTTGGGTTTCGCAAGTATTTGCATTTTTTTTTTTGCTTTATTTCAAAATATCGTTGTTTGGATGATGAGTTCGCTGATCGCTGCTATTTGTTATTTATGATTTTATTTCCATAAATCCAGTCAATGCAAGACAGATGTCATTACTTGTTAATTTTCATTCAGAACGTCAATGTTTGAAAAAGGAGAGTCACATGTACTTGTAAATTTTGTTAAATCCCAGAATACCAGTTAGTAGAAGGGGAGACAGGACGGCCATGGCTTATTTACTTCCATATTTCGAACAAGTCCCACGAATATTGTTCAAATTCGCATCTACAATTAATAAATAAAAGTAATTCTTTGTAACATATGTATAAATATTAACATTATTAAAAGTTATAAACTATTAAGTATTAATAACCAAAACAGAAAACTGCAACACCATTTCCAATGTTATTTAATCACTAATCCTTGTTGGAATTTTTTATGCGTAACCGTATTCGTATTAAATAAGGTAAAGAAAAATTAAGATTAAATACCCAATGTGTCAACTGTAAACCATGCCAGAGGTCATATAGAAAAATTGGCTATTGGGTCCAGCAATAATATTATAAATAGCGTAATTATGACAAAGCGGTATATCGTTCACTGCTTGCATTATAAGATTGGATTATTCGAATGAAGACATGCATTGCGTGTTAATTCTACCTACTCTGAATGCTCTGTGTAGTAAAATAATCTAAATGCTATTTTTGTTTGAAACAATTTATGCAAATGCAGATTTTATTCTCACCAGAAATTATTTCAAACAAAAATAGCATTTATATTGAAGGAACAGTAAGATTATTTTATGATTGTTTAAAGATGATGAAGGAAGGCATAAATTGTATTAATTATAATAATACTACTCAGTATTTCACCAACTCGGAATTGATTCGGTTTAATGGTTCAAATGCTGGTTTAAAATTTAAAAATTTGTAAATGACTTAGTTCATATTTATCATCGTTATTAATACAATTGTAATGAAATTTTGTTACGACTATTGTTAAATATTAATGTATATTTCAACGATAGCTGAAGATGTGCTTGCCGTATGCTCGAAACGTCTGTAATAAAGAACTTTTAAACTACACGTTTTGGACCATTTATGCCTTCCTTCATCATCTTTAAACAATTCAACGATTGGTCCTTCAACCCTTTACTCTTTATTATTTTACCATATTTTAGTATATATATATATATACCGTGAGTATTTTTTAACATGAAACATAGGATTTGCAATTTCCATAGTAACTAAATGACAGCAATGTATAAGAGCGTTCCATTTAAAATAGAACAAAGGTTGTCATTGTCAAGTGAATATTATCTGTCAATTAGGGTTGTATTGTTACTTCTGAGTTAAAAATAATGAATACAGTTCAATAAAAAGTGCAAATAATTCAATGGTATAATGCAAACGTTAGTCTCAGACACGTATCTGATTTATTTCGTAAATAATTTCCTGATTAACCAACACCAAGTACTTCAACTATATCACGAATTGTTAACAATTTTAAGAGAGATGGTTGCGTTAACCGTGAACATGTAAAGAAATCAAGACGAAATAATGTATTAACGGAGGTGAAAATGGCCGAAATTATTACGCTTGTACGAAATGAGAATATATTATCTACGAAAACGATAGGGAAAGCTGCGGGTGTAAGTAAAACCAGTGTACATCGTTTACTAAGGAAAAAATATTTTAAATCGCACCACTTTCAAACCCATCAAAAATTGGCTGTGGATGACAGTGAACATTTATTAAATGTTTATATTACTTGCAATCTTTTTCATTTCTAAAATGATGAAATCAAAATACATATTTTATTTGCTATGTTCTATCTTAAATGGAACGCTCTTATACATTGCTGTCATTTGGTTACTATGGATATGACAAATCCCATGTTTCAAGTTAAATAAGATGCACGGTATATATATATATATATATATATATATATATATATATATATATATATATATATATATATATATATATATATATATATATATATAGCATGTCTTCATTTTAGCGTAGAGGTGCAAATAAATCCAATTTCAAAAGGTGAAATTAATGGGATCCTGAAGGACCTGAGGTCAGTAGTGACGTCACCAGTTACAATATATAAATCATCTAAGGAATTATAAGGAGTGCTAGGTTTTTAGGTATGCATGAGTTAGGTGGGTGGGGCATCTAATATATAAAGGGGATTCACATTTCCAAAAAAGGAAAATTTTACTAGGATCATGCAGAAATGTTCTATGATTAGTACTTATTAAACAATCTTGACATGGAAATGTGTTTAATGAAAAAAAGTATAATTTTATAAACGTTGCTATAGTATTTAATTAACAATAATATTTTTGCGATCAACAATATACTGTTGTTGCTAAGTAACTGTGTTAGTTTTACGCGTATTGTATGCGATTGCAAAAGTATGATAATTGTAAGCCCTATTGTGAGTACCTTTTGGCATGTTTGGTCATATATCATAATTGGATATTTTGCACTTAGAAAGAAATTCAAACTTTTATTTTTTTTCCTGTGTATGGCTGGTTTTGACTCCGGGGACCTGGGTCTAATTCCGCTGGACGCCAAAATGATTTTGAATTATAAATGTCATAAAATGTCTGTGGTGCACTTTCCAGATCAGCAATGTAAAGTGACGTCTGGTCAACGCTCGTATAGTTCGAATATGTCATCTCATCATCATTACCGATATCTGTGTACAAAACAGATTGGCACACCCAGCTATGATAATATGCCGTGATGATATTTATATAAAATAAATTATAAATGATAAAGAGGTACTTACTTGTTGGTTGTGGGACTTTCGCCAAACACTTTTCCAACACAGTGGGAGGTACATTCTACGTTGAATTTAGAAATAATTGATGAATCTTCTTTAGTAGCCACTTATTAAATTTGATATTTCTTCCAAGAAGCACTGCTGGATTTGGTATTCATCGATACTTTTCAAAATTTGATTTTAATCCAAAATATAAAGAGATAGCAGAGGCGCTAGATGATTCAAAATTCCAATCACAGGAATAGCGATAGGTCGCAGGTACTTGCAAACTTCTGTTTTCATTTCATTTTGATATCATTCCCCAAAACCCAGTCAGTGCACTTGAAAATTGTGGTCCCCGGTCCCAGTGCTTGGAAAATGATACTTGTAAATTTTGAAATGGCCGAAAGTGGAATTAAAGACGGGCCCCGGGGGGAATTTGGTAGAGTGATTCGAGGTCCGAAAAAAATCTATTCAAAAGGTAATGGTTTTCACGGTCACGTCTAGAATTCAAAAATTAAATCATTAAATTATTTTATTATGTCTGTAATTGTTAAATATTATGTAAGTATTAAATGTTATAAACTATCAATCACTATTAGCCTAACAAAGAAACTAGTGTTGTTGCTTAATGTGAGATACGCTTGATTTAATTAGTAGTAAGTGTATATTTGTAGGTTCTGTTTGCAGAAAAATATTTAATGTTATGTATTCCAGACCATCTTGGCAAGGATAATGTGATGTGCATGTAATGTAATGAAAAAAATTGTTAATGTTACTATAGTATTTAAACAATATAATTTTCATAAATTGTAGTTTATTGTTTGTTGTTGCTAGGTATCTTAGTTCAATATAAATACATTATTGTCAACGGCATGTACAGAATATATCATGAATAATATAATTTAAGCCTTATTAACAACTTATAAAAAATAATAATTAATTATAAAATCCTTATAATTCTTCTTTCAAACATTTTTATGTAACTGAATTCTTATATATTTATTGACTGACTGAGGAACAGTTGAAGGTTAATGTACATTACTAAAGAGCGGATTCTATGCAATTGCATAATATATTGTTTTTATTTCAAATTTTCATGTTTCATTAAAAGTTAATGCCAATTATTAAATAGAAAATGCATATTTCGCTTATAGTAATATTATATAGTATATTATATTATTATATTCTAACGTTTTTATTTATCTGGGCGAAGTGTAAATATTAGAGAATTAAAATTAAGTATTTATTAAACTATAAAGAAAGTTACTATTAATTATATTAAACAATTATTAAAAACTAATTAAGATTAAAACTATAATTAACTATATAACACTAACAATATTTATTTAACCAATTAACACTACTATTTATTTCCACGATATTACAAATTATTTATTTCACTACGCGTTCCAATCTTAGACTGCCGGTCTGTTGCAGACTCTTGTAGACTGTTTACGCGATATTTATATCACTATATTTATATCACTGTATACTTATAACATGTTCAACTGTCCGTCTACCGACCTCCACAGCGTCTATATACTCAACTGACTCAACAGCGTCTGTATATTCAACTGCTCGGACAGAAGTCACACCTTTCACCTCACTGTCTGTTTATTTATGTAACTTTCCGTCTAACCTCCACAGTCTCAGTATCACCAACTATCTGTATGCCACAATTCTTCAACACCAATGCCGAGTATCCACTCCAACTCGCTTCTACTGTCCTTGTATACCTAGCTTCACAATACTCGTCCACACTGCCGAGTATTCACTTTCACAGCTATCCCAATATACCAGTAACTTTCCGACTCGTCGTTACTGTTCTTGCACACTATAGCTTCCTAATGCTCGTCAACACTACCGAGTATTCACATCCACAGCTATCCCAATATACCATTAACTTCCCGAGTACCTACTCGACACCAACTGCATACGCTCACCACGATACTGCTGTGCTTCTCAAACTCACTAACACTCTATATGAACATCTCTATGTCTCTCCATGTAACTAACTGTAAGTCAACCCCCGATCACACAACTAATGTTGTGTGATCGGAGACTCAACGGAACTAACTCTCGAGCATAGCTACGTCCCTTATATACAGCTCCCATTATTTTCTAGAACAGTCTAGAATATTCGAACACGTAATAACAATGAACACAAAAGGTTCAGGCGACCGGAAGTAATTAAACACGTCGCGACCAGTCTGTTTACATCGGCCGGCTACTAGCGCGATTACATCACCGCTATAAATAGACACTCGCTTACGGTGGCGGCGACGGCGGGCGTCCCATATTGCAATATTAATCCACAACAGTTGATACAACCAATATTCTTCAATAATATGTATGCAAGTCCGTTCTTCAAAAGATATTTTGTAAGGTACATGAAACGTGAAAAACAATATTATAAAATTGTCTATTAAAACAGGCTTCTAAACATGTGTGGAAAGAGGAAGAACATAGTTATAAGGTTCTGAGATAAGTTTTGTCGCAACATAATAAATTATAATACTTTAAATACGTTATCCAAAACAACGTAAGTACTTACTTTTGTATATTTAAACGAGGTATGTCGATTTATTGTTCTCGTCCAATCACTTTTTAATAAAAATCTGATGTGGCCAGCACATAACCTCCCGTCAATTCCATGTTTCTAAGTAGCAATGAGCTTCCGATTGATCGTTTGTAAACAAAATCTAATTTTTCGTTCCAATAAATAGAAAAGCCTGTAATACGAAATTTTGGATTATATTCTATTATGTTTTTCCTCATATAGTATAGTCAAAATTGAATTTTAAATACCAAATATGATAAGTTTGTATCATGTTTTAATATATTTTTTCAGGAAAATCTATTTATAGCTTTCTTTAAAGTACTACTTCCGGTTTATCAATTTTAGAAAAAAATATAATACGTCATTCTCATTAATATAAAAGTTTTAAATACCAAATTTGAAAAGTTTTGGATTGTATCAAATATTTTTCACGAAAATATATTCAGAACTTCAAATAAAATATCAGTTCCGGTTTATCAATTTTAGCCAAAATCTAATATGTTGCTCCCCTACATATAAAAGTCTTAAATACTAAATTTGACAAGTTTTGGAATATATCATAATTAGTGATGTGCCGTCAAAAAATTCCCGCCGGGAAAATTCCCGAGATCGTCCGTGATTTTCGGGAAAAAAATTTGATACCTTTTTTCCCGGATTTTTTTGAAAATATCCCGTGAATATAATTTTTGCAAATTTCCCGTAAATTTTAAAAGATTTTGGCCTCGATGTTTGGTGCAATTATTTAATATGTAACATTGTTCATTTTTTTAAAGTAATTTCAGTTTCCTTCAAAACAAATTGTTATTCTGGTTATTTTTTTAAAAGTAAATATAAGTACTTGTGAAATGTGGTACGATGCTTTTGAATTACACATTTAAAGTTTTATGAAGTATGAAAATTTATTGAACATTTAAAATATAGGGGAGTATTCTTTATTAGTTGTTACAGAGTCGCTCTACTCGTATGTATGACCGACAGTGCATAAATATATTGATACAAGTATATGTATGTATTTTTTTTACCATAATTTCACTGAAAAATAAAATTAAATAAACCTGCAGTTATAATTTTTATTCATATTTGAAATTCCTTGGGAAATTTCCCGAAAGATATTTCCCTGGAAATTGATATAACTCGCTTATTAAAAGGAAATTTTTTCACCGGATTTTCACCGACAGTCTTAGTTTTACTTATACCTTCAGATGAAATTATATATACAGTGTGTTCAAAAAAATTCCTAACTCGGAGTAGGTTATGAACAGAGAAACGTATGTCTGATCATTTTTCAATTCAAAAACCAAGTTGTCAAAATTGATCATGTAATGTAATTTTAAGGAGAAAAACAATAAAGAAGGATACAGTATATTGACATTCCGTTTTCTAATTTGTTTCCATTTCTAAAATAAGATTCAAGAAGAAAAGCTCTGATTTCTTTAAATAACATTTTTGACAATATCTCATGTCAAATTGACATTTAATTAAATATTTTTAAATAGATATACGTTTCTTTAGTCATAGCCTACTCCGAGTTAGGAATTTTTTTGAACACACTGTATATATATATATATATATATATATATATATATATATATATATATATATATATATATATATATATATATATATATATATATATAAAAATGGTGGAACCCTCTATTTATACAACATTTATATATGTGCGAATATTAGGAACAGAATGATTTGAAAAACGCTCCATCTAAATGTGTTGGCCTTGAGCAGCGTTTCTGAAACTTCACCATAGGTAGGTAATTACAATGTCTGTGTATTCGCTGTTCGTAAACGTAAGCATTTTGACAGAATTTTACCTTATAAACTGATAGGACTGTCAATTGCTAAAACAAAATTTTGCGTAACTATTACTACTGCATTAAATTATTAGAAAAATACGTAGATAAACTTGTCAATGGGCTACTTGCGTGCCATTTTTTACTTCCTTGTACATAGTAAAGGAAGTATCGTAATCGCGAAAAATTTCGGATTTCAACGGAAATATTCATTTTGACCATCTCTGAAACTATTTTGACATAAATTCATCATGACGTCTGTACGTACGTATCTCGCATAACTCAAAAATGATGAGCCGTAGAAAGTTGAAATTTTGTATTTAGGACTGCTATAATAGTTAGTTGTGTCCTTTTTGGTTATTACATAATTTCCAGAAGTGGTACTTTACTTGAGGCCTATAATAGATTTTAATTAAAAACTATTTTAAAATATAATCTAAAACTTTTCAAATTTGGTATGTAAGACTTTTATGTCAATGGAAATAATATAATAGATTTTGGTTAAAATAGTCTAACCGGAAGTGATAAATTACCTAAAGTTGTTAACAGTTTTTCTTGAATAAAATGGTTTTACTTTATTCTGCTTCTATTACATCAAGTATTATTAAATTAGCTCTTTGTATAAGCGAGATATGTAAATAAAAATTATATATTCTTTGTTTTTTTAAATATTTTAAATAAACAAAATATGTTAATGATAAATTACGTCAAATACGAGCAACTTCATGTTGATCTTGCTTACAAGGAAGTCGTGTGGTGTCCGCATAAGATATTTTATTTAATACTTTTTAAGAGACAATAAAAACTTGCTACCCATATTATTCTTTTAGCAAAATTTTCATTAATTGGCCAAAAAAAAAATGAAATTTTAATATATTAATTACCACCATATATGAAGAATTTCGCCAAACCAATGAATGGCCGTAAATCCATAGCATCGGTACGCACCATAGCAACGGTATGTGCGGGTAATTTAAACATGACAGATCATCTGTTTGACGTTTGAATAATAGTTTGGAGGTTAATATTTTAGTTTGTCATTTTATCTTGTACGAGGATAAGTTAAATCCTGCTTAATAAATCGGAATACGTAATAAACGTAACAGAAACCACGCAAATTGCAAATAATAAAGAAGAGACACAGTCACAGCAAAAGAAATAATGTTAAAATCAAATTAAAACTCGCACTGGCTCGCCATCTACAAGTTTCATCCTTAAATATGCTTGCCTTTCTCCAGTTCAAAATAATGACGTCAAAGAAAATATTCTTTCTTAATTTATTAAAAAAATATATAATTTTTTTTACATTACATTACTACAGGTATATAGTGATAGATATAAAATTGTCATTACCACGCAAGGAGCCTATTTATTTGGAAACCTTAAATACCGACTTTTTACATAGTTGTTTGTAAAACGAATTAAATGTACATACCTATACTAAACCTTGTACGGCGAGCTTTACCAGATGTTGGTGGGGGATAGTCCTTATCAATTCCTTTTCTCTCAAATCTTCCGCAATACAGTACTTCCATCTTCTCGTTGGACTTCCTCAGTTTCTTCTATCCTCTACTACTAAGCTGTTTATTCTTCTTGTACTATATTCGTCATCTCTTCTCATGACATGTCCATACTAATGTAATCATCTATCTTGTATATTTCTAGAAACTTCTATCACTCGAACGAATTTCCTTATCCTCGCATTCCTTATATTATTTTTCCGTGTTCTACGAAGATACAATGGCTGTGTCTGAAGTTGCATTTTTATCACCCTAATATCTAAATCCTAAATTTATATGCCATAATTTACGTCCTGATTTAGGATTTTAGGAATTAGAATTTAGATTTTGTAGGAGCACACGATGCCTTGAAGTTGACGCGCACTAATTAAATAAATCATGTTATTTGCTATGATTTCTTATAGCTTCTATTTTATGAAATACAATATTATGTGTAATTTTCTTTTGTTGTTGTCATTGTCCCCATACAAACCAATGGATATCATTAGAGTGCCATTCGGAGCTGTATTAATGTGAAGTAGACCAATATCTTAAATACTAAATGCCAAAAAGCGACATCGGGTACAGCCTATGTAAATTGCACTTGACACTGACATCTGTCAATTATAATTATTTGAATGATTTGAAGATTTGAATATATCCGCAGTTTCCATGGTTATAGCATAGCTGGCTAATTCATAAAATTAAATCTTTTTTAATAATTTTGGCTCTGACGGAAAAAGTGTAATCATATAGAGAGAGAATAAAATATTTTTAATATTTATGACATAAAATGTCAAAAAAATTATATTTAATTGCGTTTTTTCAAGAAAAACTGTTAAGCACTGCAAATGAGGGTACTTCGGTAGACCAATTATAACAAAAATCTATTACAAAAGAATTATAATTTTTAGAATAATAGCACGCACGCACACACGCGCATACCAACACACGCGCGCGCGCGCTCACACACACACACACACACACACACACACACAAATCATAATATCAATTGATGGGTTAATTTTATGGGTAAATATCTAATATCGATAACATTTGTGATAGTGAAATATTATCAATATAATACTGGCATTTTTCTATAAATTTCGATATCCATCGAAAAGTTTTGCTACTTATCAATAAGTATCGGTTTTTATCGATAATTACTAATATATTACTGTGTTATCTACTTAACGATATCTCGATATAACAAATTGTATTGATATCAATAGCACCATTTATCGATATAATTTAAAGTGTTTTATAAAAATAACAAATATTTAAAAAAATATCCCATTGTTATTAATATTCAAACTTGAATAATTAATTTAAAAAATCTGATGTTTTAAAATAAATATATTCAATTTATTTTTCTTTATATTTTATTCATACTAGACAAATTTACTGATAATTTATGTTCTTCACAAAAGGTCCTTCACCGTTGCAAGAAGGTTAACATTCATTATTTGTCTTGAATGGGAGAAATCGTCACCATTTGTGTGTCCGCCCATTAATCGAATATGCATTTGACTATTTTTGATAGATATTATAAAAAATCAGGTTCAAAGTAATATTACATTTGTTTGGTGTATCTTATTCAGGGGAGAGGATGATCAACGACATAGGTTTATTGGATATTCTTTACCTAGAACACAATATAAACATAAAAGGTTAGTATTATATATTTTAGTAGAAATTAGTTCTCAAATAAATTGTAACTATGTACGAGTAGAGTAGGTACATACCTATTAAGTTATGGGATCCGTGCCAAACACTTTTTCAACACACTGCTACGTGTTTGAAAAAGGAGTTGTAACATATAGTTCTTGTTCTTTTTTATTTTTTTTTTATTTTTTTTGTTAAATCCCAGATTATTTGTTATTACAAGGGGGTACAATCACTTCTATTTTTTAAAATATAATTTGGCTCACTTTTCCTTTTTTTTATCTGCGATATAAATTGGTTATTCTGTATCTAAAACACACTGTAAAGGGTTAGTATTTTACAATTTTGCGGTAAATTTATTCGCAAATAAGTTGTTGCTCTCTCCGAGTAGAGTACATACCTCTTAAATAATGGGATTTTTGCCAAACGCTTTTCCAACACACTGCTACGTGTTTGGAAAAGGAGTTGTATCATATAGTTCTTGTTTTTTTATTTTATTTTTTTTAAATCCCAGTCTATTAGTTATTGGGAGCGGGGGTACAATCACTTCGAATTTTTTAATTTAAATTGGATGAGGGTTCAATTTCTTCTGCATTTTTTGATCTGCGTCGTAAATTGGTTATTCTGTATCTAAAACACACTGTGAAGGGTTAGTATTTTACAATTTTGAGGTAAATATATTCGCAAATAAATTCCTCCTAGTAGAGTACATACCGATTAAGTTATGGGATTCTTGCCAAACACTTTTCCAACACACTGTTACGTGTTTGGAAAAGGAGTTGTAACATATACTTGTGTTTTCTTTCTTTTTTATAATGAATCCAAGTTATTAAGAGGTGGGCACAATTACTTCGACATTGGGTATTCTGTATCTAAAATACAATTAATAGGATTAGTATTTCATATATTTGCTTTAAATTTATTCACAAATAAATTGTAATTAAGGATATATGAGTACATACCTATGATGTTATGGGATTCTTGCCAAACACTTTTTCAACACAGTGCTACGTTCTTAGAACCCATTTATTAATTTTGATTCACTGGTTCCAAAAAGTAATGCTAGATTTTAAATTCATTGATTCGTCGATTCTTGTAAATTTTGAATTTTATCCAATATTTCAATTAGCAGAGGCGTTTGGGTTTCGCAAGTATTTGCATTTTTTGCTTTATTTCAAAATATCGTTGTTTGGATGATGAGTTCGCTGTTTGGCTGATATTTGTTGTTTTTGATTTTATTTCCACAAATCCAGTCAATGCAAGACGGTGGTCATTACTTGTTAATTTTCATTCAGAACGTCATTGTTTGAAAAAGGAGAGTCATATGTACTTATAAATTTTGTTAAATCCCAGAATACCAGTTAGTAGAAGGGGAGACAGGACGGCCATGGCTTATTTACTTCCAGATTTCGACCAAGTCCCACGAATATTAATGAAAGAGGTAATCTTGTTGAAATTCGCATCTACAATTAAAAAATAAAAGTAATTCTTTGTAACATATGTATAAATATTAACATTATTAAAAGTTATAAACTATTAAGTATTAATATCCAAAACAGAAAACTGCAACATCATTTCCAATGTTAGTTAATCACTAATCCTTGTTGGAATTTTTTATGCGTAACCGTATTCGTATTAAATAAGGTAAAGAAAAATTAAGATTAAATGTGTCAACTGTAAACCATGCCAGAGGTCATATAGAAAAATTGGCTGTTGGGTCCAGCAATAAAATTATAAATAGCGTAATTATGATAAAGCTGCATATCGCTCACTGCTTGCATTATAAGATTGGATTATTCGAATGAAGACATGCATTGCGTGTTAATTCTACCTGCTCTGAATGCTCTGTATAGTAAAATAATCTAAATGCTATTTTTGTTTGAAATAATTTACCTAAATGCAGATTTAATTCTCACCAGAAATTATTTCAAACAAAAATAGCATTTATGTTGAAGGAACAGTAAGATTATTTTACCATTGTTTAAAGATGATGAAGGAAGGCATAAATTGTATTAATTATAATAATACTACTCAGTATTTCACCAACTCCGAATTGATTCGGTTTAATGGTTGAAATGCTGGTTTAAAATTTAAAAATTTGTAAATGACTTAGTTCATATTTATCATCGTTATTAATACAATTGTAATGAAATTTTGTTACGACTATTGTTAAATATTAATGTATATTTCAACGATAGCTGAAGATGTGCTTGCCGTATGCTCGAAACGTCCGTAATAAAGAACTTTTAAACTACACGTTTTGGACCATTTATACCTTCCTTCATCATCTTTAAATAATTCAACGATTGGTCTTTCAACCCTTTACTCTTCATTATTTTATCATATTTTAGTATAGAATAGAGCATGTCTTCATTTTAACGTAGAGGTGCAAATAAATGCAATTTCAAAAGGTGAAATTAATGGGATCCTGAAGGACCTGAGGTCAGTAGTGACGTCACCAGTTACAATATGTAAATCATCTAAGGAATTATAAGGAGTGCTAGGTTTTTAGGGGATTCACATTTCCAAAAAAGGAAAATTTTACTAGGATCATGCAGAAATGTTCTATGATTAGTACTTATTAAACAATCTTGACATGAATATGTGTTTAATGAAAAAAAGTATAATTTTATAACCGTTGCTATAGTATTTAATTAACAATAATATTTTTGTGATCTACAATATACTGTTGTTGCTAAGTAACTGTGTAAGTTTTACGCGTATTGTATGCGATTGCAAAAGTATAATTGTAAGCCCTATTGTGAGTACCTTTTGGCATGTTTGGTCATATATCATAATTGGATATTTTGCACTTAGGAAGAAATTCAAACTTTTATTTTTTTTCCTGTGTATGGCTGGTTTTGTCTTCGGGGACCCGGGTCTAATTCCGCTGGACGCCAAAATGATTTTGAATTATAAATGTCATAAAATGTCTGTGGTGCACTTTCCAGATCAGCAATGTAAAGTGACGTCTGGTCAACGCTCGTATAGTTCGAATATGTCATCTCATCATCATTACCGATATCTGTGTACAAAACAGATTGGCACACCCAGCTATGACAATATGCCGTGATGATATTTATATAAAATAAATTATAAATGATAAAGAGGTACTTACTTGTTGGTTGTGGGACTTTCGCCAAACACTTTTCCAACACACTGGGAGGTACATTGTACGTTGAATTTAGAGATAATTGATGAATCTTCTTTAGTAGCCACTTATTAAATTTGATATTTCTTCCAAAAAGCACTGCTGGATTTGGTATTCATCGATTCGTCGATACTTTTCAAAATTTGATTTTAATCCAAAATATAAAGAGATAGCAAGAGGCGCTAGATGATTGAAAAATCCAATCACAGGAATAGCGATGGGTCGCAGGTACTTGCAAACTTCTGTTTTCATTTCATTTTGATATCATTCCCCAAAACCCAGTCAGTGCACTTGAAAATTGTGGTCCCCGGTCCCAGTGCTTGGAAAATGATACTTGTAAATTTTGAAATGGCCGAAAGTGGAATTACAAACGGACCCCGGGGGGAATTTGGTATAGTGATTCCAGGTCCGAAAAAAATCTGTTCAAAAGGTAGTTGTTTTCGCGGTCACGTCTAGAATTCAAAAATTAAATCATTAAATTATTTTGTTATGTCTGTAATTGTTAAATATTATGTAAGTATTAAATGTTATAAACTATCAATAACTATTAATCTAACAAAGAAACTAGTTTCTTTGTTTGTTGCTTAATGTGAGATACGCTTGATTTAATTAGTAGTAAGTGTATATTTGTAGGTTCTGTTTGCATAAAAATATTTAATGTTATGTATTCCTGACCATCTTGGCAAGGATAATGTGATGTGCATGTTATGTAATGAAAAAAATTGTTAATGTTACTATAGTATTTAAACAATATAATTTTCATAAATTGTAGTTTATTGTTTGTTGTTGCTAGGTATCTTAGTTCAATATAAATACATTATTGTCAACGGCATGTACAGAATATATCATGAATAATATAATAATTTAAGCCTTATTAACAACTTATAAAAAATAATAATTAATTATAAAATCCTTATAATTCTTCATTCAAATATTTTTATGTAACTGTATTCTTATATATTTATTGACTGACTGAGGAACAGTTTGAAGGCTAATGTACATTACTAAATAGCGGATTCTATGCAATTGCATAATATATTGTTTTTATTTCATATTTTCACGTTTCATTAAAAGTTAATGCCAGTTATTAAATAGAAAATGCATATTTCGCTTATAGTAATATTATATAGTATATTATATTATTATATTAATCCACAACAGTTGATACAACCAATATTCTTCAATAATATGTATACAAGTCCGTTCTTCAAAAGATATTTTGTAAGGTACTGTTACACTACGATTTTTCCTAGCGCCACTCCTCAGGCAACCCTGACTACACCCCCGTGTTGAGAAACCTTGGCCTACTAACACACTCTTCCTCAAGGTCAGGTGAATGAACTCAGTCGACGCTTTTGAAAATGTCCTGACTAGTTCTTCGGCACAGTTTCGAAAATCTGGTTTTAAAGTCGTTCTTCTTAGTCTAGCAGTGATTGGAGTCAGATGTACAGTTTCGTATCTCGTTAAGAGTATCGTATTTCGTCGTATTTTGCCCTTGTGAGGGGATATTTTGTACATCGGCTACCGTTTTGGAATAGTGTTATTCCTCCGATTTATTCGGGATCTCATAAGACAATCCTGCAACTGAAAAGTCACTTTAAAAGCCGCCCACCAGCTCAGGTGAGATTTCACAATGTGCTTTGCACCCACTTACCTCTTTGCGTTGTCTCGAAGACTAATTCTCTCGTTCTATTTCAGGCTTTTTATTTTGTGTTCGCACATAGTATATTATACGTTACGTAGCGATTTTTATTCTACGTATTTATCGTTATTTTACGATTATTTCTACGTACGGCCATATTTGTACGTTGCAACCATACCTTCACGTCACGTACATATATTTCGACATCATCACGACGTTGCCGCTGTATGGTTACTCTACGTCTGTCTACCATATCAGTGATTGTACGTCTTCGCCATATTTTCACGTTGGAAGCACGTAACGGGGAGCTGGTGCATCCACGTCACCTCCGTCGAGTTCTACAACATCTAGGAGTGTTATACCTGTCAGCAGTTGCTGTCTGTTCACCAAGAGGTCCTCACCCTTCCGTGACGTTCTCCAGGAGTCAGCGACCAGCTAAGAATTTTATAATATCTCTGTTTCACATGCTCGTTGACACCACAGCCTCTCTGTGTGTGTATTATTATATTTCCAATGTGCATGATGTACTTAAGATCTACAATTTAAGAGTAATTTACATTGCGCATTCTATGATCGTAATTGTTTGTGTTGACATTTGTACTTACGGATTTAACGGAATATCAGTGTATGTTATCGTTGTAAAGCCACTTCCGCGTGCGTACCATTTTATCATACATTTTCACTTTTCACAGCTGTATCAAGCTTCTGCGAATAGCTCTAAGTTGGCTTAACCCTACTTTTTTGTTTACTTCCGCGGAACAGCATAGACGATCGTCCTTCGCTTACCCGCGCCATTTTGTAATTCTACAGTGACTTTTTGTTTACACCATTGCCTCGCATGAGCACGATTCAGTATTCACAACCTTCATTTGATTTACGCCGCGACTTGGCATTTGAATTTAAATGTTATATGTACTGCGTCCTATCATTAAATGTTTGTTAATGTTACATTTTGCGTTTCTATGCGTCGCATATAATCCCGTAATCTCCCGCCTTGTCCTTACCGTACCGTGTGGTAAATCACGTTATTTGAGAGCGCGTATTTTACATTTACCTGGCGCCCATTCCGAGTTATTATCTTTAAAACCCACCCTACTCTACTGCCTCTCTGAGTTAACCCTCTCAAAACCGCTTACACGGGTCCTCACATCTAGGACAATTGTAATAAAAATTGGCGCCCAACGTGCAGGCCCCTTCTCCCCTCTCGTTATTATATCTCGCGATAAAATTCTGTAACAAAATTTGGCAAACATTAACTACTTCTATCGTTTATTTGGGTATTATCGAACATTTCATTGCAGTACATTCTCTCGCAACCGTAGAATAAATTCAGTTTGGTTTTCGAATAGTTTAGTTAGTTTTTACGAATAGTTTAGTTAGATTTCGGTTAGTTTAGGATAGTTTTCGGTTAGTTTAGGATAGTTTGGGATTTAGGTTTAGCTTCTTTATTTAGTTATTATTGTTGAAATCATGGACGGAAAATATGAAATTAACAGATTATCGAAGGACGAGTTAACTTACGAACTTAAGATTCGAGGCATTACCGAAGCAGACAATTCCGTCGACCAGATGCGTAAGACTTTAAGAAGTGTTCTCAAAATAGAGCACAACGCTTCGTTTTCACGACCAAAGTATCCATTTACGTTTGAGCAAGACATTACCGCCCTACAAGAGAAAATAGAGGAAATTAGACAGTTAGTAAAAGAGTTTGAGGGACTAAAAACGTCACCAGAATACCGGAAAATACTTACAAAAATCGCGCACACCGTTGGTCGACTCAACCATAGCGAACCCTCATCTGCAGACGATCGCACGAAGCGGTCTCAACTGCTAGTCAAACTCGCCGGTCTCGAGTGGGAATTGAAGTCTACCGCTAAATTGTTCAAACGGAATTCTACCGCTAACGACGAGGCTAGTCTTTTTGATACGATACGCCTACGTACAGACTCTGCATCTTCGAGTTCGGACGCGGATTCAGATCCTCCTCCAACTCGAATGAACATAAAATCAGTACCCACTTCAAAATGGGGTTTAAAATTTTCGGGTGACGTCAGGCAAATGTCAGTTAACGCTTTTATCGAACGTGTCGACGAATTACGAGTGGCTAGACATATAACCCGTGACGAGTTGCTGCACACCGCTGTCGACTTATTAGAGGGAGTTGCTTTGATGTGGTATCGGGCCAACAAATCAAATTTTACGTCATGGAACGAGCTGGTGGATGGATTAAGGCAGGAGTTCCAGCCTATTGATTACGAAGAGAAGCTGGTAGACGAGATCAAGCGACGCACTCAAGGGCCGAACGAACCTATAGGTATTTATATTGCGGCAATGACGTCACTGTTCTCACGCCTACAAACCAAGCTCTCCGAAAAGCAGAAGCTGAGAATTCTGTTGCGAAATATCGCTCCATTTTATCAGACTCAGCTCGGCCTTATCGAGGTTGAGTCCGTGCCACACCTATTACAGTTATGCCGGAAATTAGAGGCAAGAAAGATTTCAGTTGAATCTTACGTACCTCCACCTCGCCGCGGTCAGTCATATGAGCCAGATCTAGCGTATGTGTATACGGAGAGTGAGCACCAAGCTGCTCCTATCGAATCTCGTCCAGGAAGTAGTCGAAATCAGGATTCACGACAAACCACTTCCGAGCCACCCATCCGCAAATGCTGGAATTGCGACCAGCCAGGACACCGCGCTGCCGGCTGTGATCTAAGACAGTCGAAGAGGTATTGTTACCGATGTGGTAAAGTAGGTTACACAGTAACTACCTGTCCGACGTGTTCGGGAAACGGGAGCAAACCGCGAAAGTGAGTCGTTTCTCGCGGCATCCTGATTGTAAACCGACTCAAGTCAATCCAGTTCTTGATTTTATAATCGCTCACGCAAAGGACGACGAACGTCCTTATTTAAACGTCCATATATACGATGAACCGTTTCTCGGTCTTTTGGATTCGGGTGCTTCATGCACAATCATCGGTAAAGCGGGTTGGGAACGCTTACGTAATATGGACTTACCGATAAAGAGGAACACATCATTTTGTACCGTTGCGAATGGACAGCGTTGTCGCTGTATTGGCAGTATTACAGTGCCGTTTCATTTGAGAGAGAGGACTAAAGTTGTGGATGTTCTCGTTGTACCGGAGCTGCCGCATGAGCTAATCCTTGGTACAAATTTTTGGAGAGTTATGGGTATCGTGCCTGACTTACGGAGAGGAGATTGGAAATTCTCTGCAGAGCCGCCTGCCGTTTTAGATGAGGTAGTTACGTCACGTTCTGCTTTAGATCCAGTACAGGAACAAAAGCTAAGCTCGCTGATAGACAAGATGTTCTGCAACACCCAGCCTGATCAGATCGGTTGCACGAGCTTGGTGTCACATGTCATCCGTACTGATAGCCCACCTATCAAACAGCGGTACTACCCCATCTCGCCGGCGATGCAGAAGATTGCCGATAAGGAGCTGGAGGAGATGTTGAAGCATGACATCGTCGAGCGCTCCAACAGTCCATGGTCTTCACCGATCCTCCTCGTACCTAAAAAGGATGGCAGCTATAGATTTTGTGTAGATTACCGCAAGCTGAACAGTGTAACCACTCGTGATGCTTACCCTCTACCGTATGTCAGCGAAACGTTGGATAAGCTCAGAGATGCCAAGTTTTTATCCTCTCTCGATATCAAGTCAGCATACTGGCAAATACCGTTAGAACAAGACTCTCGACCTTATACCGCATTTACAGTGCCCAATCGCGGCCTGTTTCAGTTCAAGAGGCTACCGTTTGGATTGCATAACGCCCCGGCTACTTGGCAACGTTTTATTGACGGCGTTCTAGGTCACGATTTACAGCCGTATGTATTTGTGTACCTGGACGACATTATTATCGTATCGGACACCTATGAGAGACATTTGGAGCTTTTAGAAATCGTCATTAAGCGAATTATGGATGCTGGACTTACATTAAGTAGAGATAAGTGTAACTTTTGCCGTGACGAACTGAAATATCTAGGTTATATCGTCAATAAGTCTGGTCTCCATGTCGATCCCGACAAAGTCCGCGCCATAGTCGAATTCCCGGCTCCCAGGAATACGTCAGAAGTACGTCGTGCCGTGGGAATGGCGTCTTGGTACCGCCGGTTCATACCGAACTTTTCGACCATAATTGCGCCGATCACCAACTTGTTGCGCAAGAACACAAAGTTCATTTGGGATTCACGCTGTCAGGAATCATGGAACCAGCTGAAGAACTGTCTTATTTCCGCTCCGGTGTTGACGTGTCCTAATTTCGACAAAGAATTCGTCGTACAGACTGATGCTTCAGACTTTGGGATCGGTGCTGTACTCACTCAAGGTCACGATGACGGTGATAAAGTTATCGCTTATTTAAGTAGGTCATTGACCCGTCAAGAACGCAACTTTTCAACTACCGAGAAGGAGTGTCTCGCAGTTTTATTCGCAATTGAGAAGCTACGCCCTTATATTGAAGGAAGCCATTTTACCGTTATCACCGATCACGCTTCCTTGAAATGGCTTTCCAGTTTACAGAATCCTACCGGTCGTCTTGCTCGTTGGGCAGTCCGCTTACAACAATACGACTTCACCATAATTCACCGGCCTGGTAAAGAACACTTGGTTCCAGATGCACTTTCTCGTTCCGTACCGCATGTCGACCTTATCGAAGTGTCTGAAACCAAGGACAGTTGGTATAGAAAGATTTATGAGACTGTTTTACACGATCCCGTTCGCTTACCTGATTTCCGTGTCGCTGATGGTAAACTGTATAAGTTCGTAAAACAGGATTGGTCCGAATTATCAGGTGGAAAACATCAGTGGAAGATAGTTGTGCCCCGAGACAAGCGGAAAATGATCATATCACAATGTCATGATATCCCCACCAGCGGCCATCTTGGTGGATTCAAAACGTTTCACCGTGTAGCTCAACATTACTACTGGCCTAAAATGCGCGCCGACATATCGAGTTATGTGCGTTGTTGCGTGACGTGCATTAAAGCCAAGCCTGTGCAGAGAGCACCTCCCGGGCGTATGGGCGGCCACACGTTGATATCAAGGCCTTGGGAAGTAGTTTGTGCTGATATTGTAGGGCCATTGCCAAGATCTTCACGTGGTTACAATTATATATTGGTCGTTGCTGACTGTTTCAGCAAGTTTTGCTTGTGTTTCCCGCTTTGGAAGGCCACCAGCCAAAGTATCGTGCGTCACTTGGAGGATGACGTAATTTTAATGTTTGGGGCTCCAAGGACACTCATTACCGATAACGGCGTCCAGTTCCGCTCCAAGGAGTATACTAAGCTGCTCGAGTCGTATAACATTAAGCCTTCCTATACGTCGCTATATCATCCTCAAGCCAATCCCACCGAACGTATCAACCGCGTCCTGAAAACGATGTTGATATCATTCGTGTCTGACAACCACCGAACTTGGGATACCTACCTACATAAAGTAGCTTGTGCGCTGCGGACGGCGAAACACGAGGTCACAGGTCTTACTCCATATTTTATAAATTTCGGACGTGAAGCAGTACTGATGGGTGATGATGCTATCGACTTGAAATCTGATGAGATTGTCGGATATGACAGGGACAAAGATAAGCTCAAGAGTAGAGCATGTAACTTCTTGAAGCTCTATGAAGACGTGAAGAAACGCCTGCAAAAATCTTATGTCAAGTCAAAAGCACGATACGACTTACGTCATCGAGAAGTGTCGTATTACCCAAATCAGCTGGTGTGGAGGAAAAATTACGTTCTGTCGAATGCCGCTCAGTATTATACCGCAAAACTAGCAGATAAGTATATCGGACCTTTTATGATTCATAAAAGACTTTCCACAGACACGTACCAGCTTAAAGATCTCCAGGATAACGTTTTAAGAGGAACTTGGAGTAGCAAAGACCTGAAGGCAAACCCTCACGATTACGAACCACCATAGGTATCGATATAGTTTCAGTACTTACCTCTTTTGTTTTACCGACCCCTCCCGCTATGAACATGGTTTAGATTTAGGATTAGATTAGGTTTCGATTTAGGTTTTCCATTTATTTTGTGTTGTCGTTCTGTTGGTTAGTGTTCGAGCATAGTTGTCGGAAATTTTCCATGAAAATTTCCTCTGAAGGTAAGCGTGGGGTTGTTACACTACGATTTTTCCTAGCGCCACTCCTCAGGCAACCCTGACTACACCCCCGTGTTGAGAAACCTTGGCCTACTAACACACTCTTCCTCAAGGTCAGGTGAATGAACTCAGTCGACGCTTTTGAAAATGTCCTGACTAGTTCTTCGGCACAGTTTCGAAAATCTGGTTTTAAAGTCGTTCTTTTTAGTCTAGCAGTGATTGGAGTCAGATGTACAGTTTCGTATCTCGTTAAGAGTATCGTATTTCGTCGTATTTTGCCCTTGTGAGGGGATATTTTGTACATCGGCTACCGTTTTGGAATAGTGTTATTCCTCCGATTTATTCGGGATCTCATAAGACAATCCTGCAACTGAAAAGTCACTTTAAAAGCCGCCCACCAGCTCAGGTGAGATTTCACAATGTGCTTTGCACCCACTTACCTCTTTGCGTTGTCTCGAAGACTAATTCTCTCGTTCTATTTCAGGCTTTTTATTTTGTGTTCGCACATAGTATATTATACGTTACGTAGCGATTTTTATTCTACGTATTTATCGTTATTTTACGATTATTTCTACGTACGGCCATATTTGTACGTTGCAACCATACCTTCACGTCACGTACATATATTTCGACATCATCACGACGTTGCCGCTGTATGGTTACTCTACGTCTGTCTACCATATCAGTGATTGTACGTCTTCGCCATATTTTCACGTTGGAAGCACGTAACGGGGAGCTGGTGCATCCACGTCACCTCCGTCGAGTTCTACAACATCTAGGAGTGTTATACCTGTCAGCAGTTGCTGTCTGTTCACCAAGAGGTCCTCACCCTTCCGTGACGTTCTCCAGGAGTCAGCGACCAGCTAAGAATTTTATAATATCTCTGTTTCACATGCTCGTTGACACCACAGCCTCTCTGTGTGTGTATTATTATATTTCCAATGTGCATGATGTACTTAAGATCTACAATTTAAGAGTAATTTACATTGCGCATTCTATGATCGTAATTGTTTGTGTTGACATTTGTACTTACGGATTTAACGGAATATCAGTGTATGTTATCGTTGTAAAGCCACTTCCGCGTGCGTACCATTTTATCATACATTTTCACTTTTCACAGCTGTATCAAGCTTCTGCGAATAGCTCTAAGTTGGCTTAACCCTACTTTTTTGTTTACTTCCGCGGAACAGCATAGACGATCGTCCTTCGCTTACCCGCGCCATTTTGTAATTCTACAGTGACTTTTTGTTTACACCATTGCCTCGCATGAGCACGATTCAGTATTCACAACCTTCATTTGATTTACGCCGCGACTTGGCATTTGAATTTAAATGTTATATGTACTGCGTCCTATCATTAAATGTTTGTTAATGTTACATTTTGCGTTTCTATGCGTCGCATATAATCCCGTAATCTCCCGCCTTGTCCTTACCGTACCGTGTGGTAAATCACGTTATTTGAGAGCGCGTATTTTACATTTACCTGGCGCCCATTCCGAGTTATTATCTTTAAAACCCACCCTACTCTACTGCCTCTCTGAGTTAACCCTCTCAAAACCGCTTACACGGGTCCTCACATCTAGGACAATTGTAATAAAAATTGGCGCCCAACGTGCAGGCCCCTTCTCCCCTCTCGTTATTATATCTCGCGATAAAATTCTGTAACAAAATTTGGCAAACATTAACTACTTCTATCGTTTATTTGGGTATTATCGAACATTTCATTGCAGTACATTCTCTCGCAACCGTAGAATAAATTCAGTTTGGTTTTCGAATAGTTTAGTTAGTTTTTACGAATAGTTTAGTTAGATTTCGGTTAGTTTAGGATAGTTTTCGGTTAGTTTAGGATAGTTTGGGATTTAGGTTTAGCTTCTTTATTTAGTTATTATTGTTGAAATCATGGACGGAAAATATGAAATTAACAGATTATCGAAGGACGAGTTAACTTACGAACTTAAGATTCGAGGCATTACCGAAGCAGACAATTCCGTCGACCAGATGCGTAAGACTTTAAGAAGTGTTCTCAAAATAGAGCACAACGCTTCGTTTTCACGACCAAAGTATCCATTTACGTTTGAGCAAGACATTACCGCCCTACAAGAGAAAATAGAGGAAATTAGACAGTTAGTAAAAGAGTTTGAGGGACTAAAAACGTCACCAGAATACCGGAAAATACTTACAAAAATCGCGCACACCGTTGGTCGACTCAACCATAGCGAACCCTCATCTGCAGACGATCGCACGAAGCGGTCTCAACTGCTAGTCAAACTCGCCGGTCTCGAGTGGGAATTGAAGTCTACCGCTAAATTGTTCAAACGGAATTCTACCGCTAACGACGAGGCTAGTCTTTTTGATACGATACGCCTACGTACAGACTCTGCATCTTCGAGTTCGGACGCGGATTCAGATCCTCCTCCAACTCGAATGAACATAAAATCAGTACCCACTTCAAAATGGGGTTTAAAATTTTCGGGTGACGTCAGGCAAATGTCAGTTAACGCTTTTATCGAACGTGTCGACGAATTACGAGTGGCTAGACATATAACCCGTGACGAGTTGCTGCACACCGCTGTCGACTTATTAGAGGGAGTTGCTTTGATGTGGTATCGGGCCAACAAATCAAATTTTACGTCATGGAACGAGCTGGTGGATGGATTAAGGCAGGAGTTCCAGCCTATTGATTACGAAGAGAAGCTGGTAGACGAGATCAAGCGACGCACTCAAGGGCCGAACGAACCTATAGGTATTTATATTGCGGCAATGACGTCACTGTTCTCACGCCTACAAACCAAGCTCTCCGAAAAGCAGAAGCTGAGAATTCTGTTGCGAAATATCGCTCCATTTTATCAGACTCAGCTCGGCCTTATCGAGGTTGAGTCCGTGCCACACCTATTACAGTTATGCCGGAAATTAGAGGCAAGAAAGATTTCAGTTGAATCTTACGTACCTCCACCTCGCCGCGGTCAGTCATATGAGCCAGATCTAGCGTATGTGTATACGGAGAGTGAGCACCAAGCTGCTCCTATCGAATCTCGTCCAGGAAGTAGTCGAAATCAGGATTCACGACAAACCACTTCCGAGCCACCCATCCGCAAATGCTGGAATTGCGACCAGCCAGGACACCGCGCTGCCGGCTGTGATCTAAGACAGTCGAAGAGGTATTGTTACCGATGTGGTAAAGTAGGTTACACAGTAACTACCTGTCCGACGTGTTCGGGAAACGGGAGCAAACCGCGAAAGTGAGTCGTTTCTCGCGGCATCCTGATTGTAAACCGACTCAAGTCAATCCAGTTCTTGATTTTATAATCGCTCACGCAAAGGACGACGAACGTCCTTATTTAAACGTCCATATATACGATGAACCGTTTCTCGGTCTTTTGGATTCGGGTGCTTCATGCACAATCATCGGTAAAGCGGGTTGGGAACGCTTACGTAATATGGACTTACCGATAAAGAGGAACACATCATTTTGTACCGTTGCGAATGGACAGCGTTGTCGCTGTATTGGCAGTATTACAGTGCCGTTTCATTTGAGAGAGAGGACTAAAGTTGTGGATGTTCTCGTTGTACCGGAGCTGCCGCATGAGCTAATCCTTGGTACAAATTTTTGGAGAGTTATGGGTATCGTGCCTGACTTACGGAGAGGAGATTGGAAATTCTCTGCAGAGCCGCCTGCCGTTTTAGATGAGGTAGTTACGTCACGTTCTGCTTTAGATCCAGTACAGGAACAAAAGCTAAGCTCGCTGATAGACAAGATGTTCTGCAACACCCAGCCTGATCAGATCGGTTGCACGAGCTTGGTGTCACATGTCATCCGTACTGATAGCCCACCTATCAAACAGCGGTACTACCCCATCTCGCCGGCGATGCAGAAGATTGCCGATAAGGAGCTGGAGGAGATGTTGAAGCATGACATCGTCGAGCGCTCCAACAGTCCATGGTCTTCACCGATCCTCCTCGTACCTAAAAAGGATGGCAGCTATAGATTTTGTGTAGATTACCGCAAGCTGAACAGTGTAACCACTCGTGATGCTTACCCTCTACCGTATGTCAGCGAAACGTTGGATAAGCTCAGAGATGCCAAGTTTTTATCCTCTCTCGATATCAAGTCAGCATACTGGCAAATACCGTTAGAACAAGACTCTCGACCTTATACCGCATTTACAGTGCCCAATCGCGGCCTGTTTCAGTTCAAGAGGCTACCGTTTGGATTGCATAACGCCCCGGCTACTTGGCAACGTTTTATTGACGGCGTTCTAGGTCACGATTTACAGCCGTATGTATTTGTGTACCTGGACGACATTATTATCGTATCGGACACCTATGAGAGACATTTGGAGCTTTTAGAAATCGTCATTAAGCGAATTATGGATGCTGGACTTACATTAAGTAGAGATAAGTGTAACTTTTGCCGTGACGAACTGAAATATCTAGGTTATATCGTCAATAAGTCTGGTCTCCATGTCGATCCCGACAAAGTCCGCGCCATAGTCGAATTCCCGGCTCCCAGGAATACGTCAGAAGTACGTCGTGCCGTGGGAATGGCGTCTTGGTACCGCCGGTTCATACCGAACTTTTCGACCATAATTGCGCCGATCACCAACTTGTTGCGCAAGAACACAAAGTTCATTTGGGATTCACGCTGTCAGGAATCATGGAACCAGCTGAAGAACTGTCTTATTTCCGCTCCGGTGTTGACGTGTCCTAATTTCGACAAAGAATTCGTCGTACAGACTGATGCTTCAGACTTTGGGATCGGTGCTGTACTCACTCAAGGTCACGATGACGGTGATAAAGTTATCGCTTATTTAAGTAGGTCATTGACCCGTCAAGAACGCAACTTTTCAACTACCGAGAAGGAGTGTCTCGCAGTTTTATTCGCAATTGAGAAGCTACGCCCTTATATTGAAGGAAGCCATTTTACCGTTATCACCGATCACGCTTCCTTGAAATGGCTTTCCAGTTTACAGAATCCTACCGGTCGTCTTGCTCGTTGGGCAGTCCGCTTACAACAATACGACTTCACCATAATTCACCGGCCTGGTAAAGAACACTTGGTTCCAGATGCACTTTCTCGTTCCGTACCGCATGTCGACCTTATCGAAGTGTCTGAAACCAAGGACAGTTGGTATAGAAAGATTTATGAGACTGTTTTACACGATCCCGTTCGCTTACCTGATTTCCGTGTCGCTGATGGTAAACTGTATAAGTTCGTAAAACAGGATTGGTCCGAATTATCAGGTGGAAAACATCAGTGGAAGATAGTTGTGCCCCGAGACAAGCGGAAAATGATCATATCACAATGTCATGATATCCCCACCAGCGGCCATCTTGGTGGATTCAAAACGTTTCACCGTGTAGCTCAACATTACTACTGGCCTAAAATGCGCGCCGACATATCGAGTTATGTGCGTTGTTGCGTGACGTGCATTAAAGCCAAGCCTGTGCAGAGAGCACCTCCCGGGCGTATGGGCGGCCACACGTTGATATCAAGGCCTTGGGAAGTAGTTTGTGCTGATATTGTAGGGCCATTGCCAAGATCTTCACGTGGTTACAATTATATATTGGTCGTTGCTGACTGTTTCAGCAAGTTTTGCTTGTGTTTCCCGCTTTGGAAGGCCACCAGCCAAAGTATCGTGCGTCACTTGGAGGATGACGTAATTTTAATGTTTGGGGCTCCAAGGACACTCATTACCGATAACGGCGTCCAGTTCCGCTCCAAGGAGTATACTAAGCTGCTCGAGTCGTATAACATTAAGCCTTCCTATACGTCGCTATATCATCCTCAAGCCAATCCCACCGAACGTATCAACCGCGTCCTGAAAACGATGTTGATATCATTCGTGTCTGACAACCACCGAACTTGGGATACCTACCTACATAAAGTAGCTTGTGCGCTGCGGACGGCGAAACACGAGGTCACAGGTCTTACTCCATATTTTATAAATTTCGGACGTGAAGCAGTACTGATGGGTGATGATGCTATCGACTTGAAATCTGATGAGATTGTCGGATATGACAGGGACAAAGATAAGCTCAAGAGTAGAGCATGTAACTTCTTGAAGCTCTATGAAGACGTGAAGAAACGCCTGCAAAAATCTTATGTCAAGTCAAAAGCACGATACGACTTACGTCATCGAGAAGTGTCGTATTACCCAAATCAGCTGGTGTGGAGGAAAAATTACGTTCTGTCGAATGCCGCTCAGTATTATACCGCAAAACTAGCAGATAAGTATATCGGACCTTTTATGATTCATAAAAGACTTTCCACAGACACGTACCAGCTTAAAGATCTCCAGGATAACGTTTTAAGAGGAACTTGGAGTAGCAAAGACCTGAAGGCAAACCCTCACGATTACGAACCACCATAGGTATCGATATAGTTTCAGTACTTACCTCTTTTGTTTTACCGACCCCTCCCGCTATGAACATGGTTTAGATTTAGGATTAGATTAGGTTTCGATTTAGGTTTTCCATTTATTTTGTGTTGTCGTTCTGTTGGTTAGTGTTCGAGCATAGTTGTCGGAAATTTTCCATGAAAATTTCCTCTGAAGGTAAGCGTGGGGTTGTTACACTACGATTTTTCCTAGCGCCACTCCTCAGGCAACCCTGACTACACCCCCGTGTTGAGAAACCTTGGCCTACTAACACACTCTTCCTCAAGGTCAGGTGAATGAACTCAGTCGACGCTTTTGAAAATGTCCTGACTAGTTCTTCGGCACAGTTTCGAAAATCTGGTTTTAAAGTCGTTCTTTTTAGTCTAGCAGTGATTGGAGTCAGATGTACAGTTTCGTATCTCGTTAAGAGTATCGTATTTCGTCGTATTTTGCCCTTGTGAGGGGATATTTTGTACATCGGCTACCGTTTTGGAATAGTGTTATTCCTCCGATTTATTCGGGATCTCATAAGACAATCCTGCAACTGAAAAGTCACTTTAAAAGCCGCCCACCAGCTCAGGTGAGATTTCACAATGTGCTTTGCACCCACTTACCTCTTTGCGTTGTCTCGAAGACTAATTCTCTCGTTCTATTTCAGGCTTTTTATTTTGTGTTCGCACATAGTATATTATACGTTACGTAGCGATTTTTATTCTACGTATTTATCGTTATTTTACGATTATTTCTACGTACGGCCATATTTGTACGTTGCAACCATACCTTCACGTCACGTACATATATTTCGACATCATCACGACGTTGCCGCTGTATGGTTACTCTACGTCTGTCTACCATATCAGTGATTGTACGTCTTCGCCATATTTTCACGTTGGAAGCACGTAACGGGGAGCTGGTGCATCCACGTCACCTCCGTCGAGTTCTACAACATCTAGGAGTGTTATACCTGTCAGCAGTTGCTGTCTGTTCACCAAGAGGTCCTCACCCTTCCGTGACGTTCTCCAGGAGTCAGCGACCAGCTAAGAATTTTATAATATCTCTGTTTCACATGCTCGTTGACACCACAGCCTCTCTGTGTGTGTATTATTATATTTCCAATGTGCATGATGTACTTAAGATCTACAATTTAAGAGTAATTTACATTGCGCATTCTATGATCGTAATTGTTTGTGTTGACATTTGTACTTACGGATTTAACGGAATATCAGTGTATGTTATCGTTGTAAAGCCACTTCCGCGTGCGTACCATTTTATCATACATTTTCACTTTTCACAGCTGTATCAAGCTTCTGCGAATAGCTCTAAGTTGGCTTAACCCTACTTTTTTGTTTACTTCCGCGGAACAGCATAGACGATCGTCCTTCGCTTACCCGCGCCATTTTGTAATTCTACAGTGACTTTTTGTTTACACCATTGCCTCGCATGAGCACGATTCAGTATTCACAACCTTCATTTGATTTACGCCGCGACTTGGCATTTGAATTTAAATGTTATATGTACTGCGTCCTATCATTAAATGTTTGTTAATGTTACATTTTGCGTTTCTATGCGTCGCATATAATCCCGTAATCTCCCGCCTTGTCCTTACCGTACCGTGTGGTAAATCACGTTATTTGAGAGCGCGTATTTTACATTTACCTGGCGCCCATTCCGAGTTATTATCTTTAAAACCCACCCTACTCTACTGCCTCTCTGAGTTAGCCCTCTCAAAACCGCTTACACGGGTCCTCACATCTAGGACAATTGTAATAGTACATGAAACGTGAAAAACAATATTATAAAATTGTCTATTAAAACAGGCTTCTAAACATGTGTGGAGAGAGGAAGAACATAGTTATAAGGTTCTGAGATAAGTTTTGTCGCAACATCATAAATTATAAAATACGTTATCCAAAAAACCGAAGTACTTACTTTTGTATATTTAAACGAGGTATGTCGATTTATTGTTCTCGTCCAATCACATTTTAATAAAAATCTGATGAGGCCAGCACATAACCTCCTGTCAATTCCATGTTTCTAAGTAGCAATGAGCTTCCGATTGATCGTTTGTAAACAAAATCTAATTTTTCGTTCCAATAAATAGAAAAGCCTGTAATACGAAATTATGGATTATATTCTATTATGTTGTTCCTCATATAGTATAGTCAAAATTGAGTTTTAAATACCAAATTTGATAAGTTTGGATCATGTTTTAATATATTGTTTCAAGAAAATCTGTTTATAGCCTTCTATGAAGTACTACTTCTGGTTTATCAATTTTAGACAAAAATATACTACGTCATTCTCATTAATATAAAAATTTGAAAAGTTTTGGATTGTATCAATATATATTTTTTGAAATTGTCACTAAAGTGCACAAAAATCGGCATTAAAAGCTCAGAAATCGGCACTAAAGTAATCCATTATAGGACGATTTCTGAAAATGCAGTATTGCCAACGATATAGTAATTATTGTATACGTAAAATAATTGAAGCAGGTACACGATGTACAATAGTGAATTTATACTTAAAATGACATAAATTTATACAAAATGAACGGACTAAATAATACCAATAAATAAGTTTCAAATAAAACACAAAATTTTGAGTGCTCTTTACGAAAACTTCATTGCCCGTTGTTTGCAACACTGAATACATTCGAATGTGTAACAGACGAACTGACTGCTACATATAACCTATAGAAATACCATTATGTGGAATCATCCATTACAAGAAAACAAGAAATTGCTACGAGAATTCTTGAAGGTCAATCCATAGCCCCACCATCAACATCAATAGCCGATATAACACTTAATAATTTAAATAAATTACAACCCATTAATATTGCAAATAATAAAAATTGTTCTATTTCAATAAATATAAATATTTAAATAAATTGTTTCAAAGTTATAATTTTGCATTTTTAATCAATTTCTTCGTTTTAAATAAAATTTAGTTGCGTGTTCTTAATAATAAATTTAATGTCTGACATTAGAAATATTGAATGGCAGACAAGGCAGACAGGTATGTAAACATAACCTATAAAAATTAGTATTTCTTTCATTTTCACAAATTTTCGATTTCAAATAAAATTTAATATGCACCTCGGCACTGAAGCACCTTTTTATCAAAAAATAGAACTTCAGTGCCTTGATACATAAATAACTATTTCACGAAAATATATTCAGAACTTCAAATAAAGTATTACTTCCGGTTTACCAATTTTAGCCAAAATCTAATATGTTGCTCCCCTTCATATAAAAGTCTTAAATACTAAATTTGATAAGTTTTGGAATATATCATAATTAGTGATACGCCACCAAAAAATTCCCGCCGGGAATTTGTTTTTTCCCGGGAATGGGCCCGTCCAAGTCATCGACTTTTTAAAAATTACATATCGCATATGAATTTTGAATATAAATAAATGAAAACGAAATAAAAATTGCTATATATTTTGTATTTTTATACCTATAATAATGTAATTAAAGTTTTTAGCGTAAAACGATCGCCATGTTGTGACGTCAGCGTCATTACAGTCGTCCAGTTACATTGTGAAAATGTCACTGTACAGTGGACCACGCATATTTTGCTCATAAATTCGCGATTGGCTTTACACATACTCTAACACGCACATATTTAATATATCCGAGTAATTTTTTATTAAGATCAAACGAAAATTTACTTATTAAATAAATAAAATTATAATTTATGTTTTAATTATTGTAATCTTAATACTTGTCATTGTTGTAATCATTTAGTAAATAGAAATGTAAATGTTGGATTACTTTTTATTATGAACTATGCTTTGATTATTGTAATCAATACTGTCATTGTTGTATTTAATTATAAATAGAAAATAGTTTAAATACTATTTTAATTATAATAATGACACTTGGTGAGTATAATAACCTGCAATATTATATTAAAGAAAGTCTTAAAGTCACATTAATTAAAGCGAATGATTAATCTGATTATGAAAACGAACAAAAATTATTAATTTTACTTACCTATATTACCATTATTAATGGTAACGTATGTCGGTTCTCTCTACTTATGACGGAGTGACACTAACGTCACAACTTTCGCGCTAAAACTTTAATAATTATTTTAGGCGTTATTAAGCATAATTTCAAGAAAACAAAAAATACGGAATTTCTATTTTTAAATTCTTCATAACATATAAAAAATTCAAAAAAAGTTGGACGGGCCCATTCCTTTGTCCGTGATTTTCGGAAAAAAAAATTTGTTACCATTTTTCCCGGAATTTTTTGAAAATATCCCGTGAATTTAATTTTTGCAAATTTCCCGTAAATTTTAAAAGATTTTGGCCTCGATGTTTGGTGCAATTATTAAATATGTAACATTGTTCATTTTTTTTAAGTAATTTCAGTTTCCTTCAAAACAAATTGTTATTCTGGTTATTTTTTTTAAAGTGAATATAAGTACTTGCGAAATTTGGTACGATGCTTTTGAATTACACATTTAAAGTTTTATGAAGTATGAAAATATATTGAACATTTAAAATATAGGGGAGTATTCTTTATTAGTTCTAAAGGCTTGTGTCCACGATCCTAGAAATCGATCTGAGTTCTCGGATATAGGCCGCAATTCGATATCTCGGATCGTGGACACTATCAACTCGGACGCAAAAATCGAATAGAAAACTAGAATGGAAAAATGCGTTCTGTCCCAATTTTTCGTACAATTGCTAATTTCATTTAAATGTTACCAATTTAAAATCTTGACGTTTGATAAGCTTGAAAATGATAAGGTTATAAAATATTACCTAATTCTACTCATTTTTGGTATTGATTATAAAAAATTACTTATAAACAAATTAATATATTAAAAATTTAATTTACTTATTGCCGAGATAATTTCTTGGTTATGTTTTAATAGTTTTTAGTATTGGTAAAAATGGCTGAAACTAACTTCATAAATTCGACCAACCTGACATCTGTAGTCATACAAGTTCAATTTTTATGATGAAAAAATATGATCGAGAACTCGGAACGATTTCTAGCATCGTGGACACAGGCCTTTACAGAGTCGCTCTACTCGTATGTATGACCGACAGTGCATAAATATATTGATACGCGTATATGTATTTTTTTACCATAATTTCACTGAAAAATAAAACTAAATAAACCTACAGTTACAATTTTTATTCATATTTGAAATTCCTTGGGAAATTTCCCGAAGGATATTTCCCTGGAAATTGATATAAAAACTTATATACGTGACGTCACATCTATATTTTCAAATTTCGGATGACTCTAACTCGCTTATTAATAGGAATTTTTCACCGGATTTTCACCCACAGTCTTAGTTTTACTTATAAGTTCAGATGAAATTATATATAAAAAAAAAATGGTGGAATCCTCTATTTATACAACATTTATATATGTGCGATTATTGGGAACAGAATGATTTGAAAAACGCTCCATCTAAATGTGTTGGCCTTGAGCAGCGTTTCTGAAACTTCACCATAGGTAGGTAATTACAATGTCTGTGTATTCGCTGTTCGTAAACGTAAGCATTTTGACAGAATTTTACCTTATAAACTGATAGGACTGTCAATTGCTAAAACAAAATTTTGCGTAGCTATTGCTACTGCATTAAATTATTAGAAAAATACGTAGATAAACTTGTCAATGGGCTACGTGCGTGCCATTTTTTACTTCCTTGTATTAGCACGCTATCAGTCTCGCTGCACCACTAAATCTCGTTCGATCCAAAATAGCAATAATTTGTATTATTCAGTACGCTTGCTTAACTTTGCTAATCACACCGTCTGGAACTCGAGCAATGTGTAAACAGCTGAGTAATAAGTAAAAGCGAGCGTTACAGACACGTAAGACTATTCATATGGTTTGTAGCAGAGATAATGTCCGTGTGATCAAAGAGAGAGAGAGATCCGCATGATCTTCCGAGACCCTCAAAGTCTCACACTAACGAACAGTGTATCGCAACGTCAGGTCCGCATGACCTTATGGGGATCCGCATGATCCCCGAGACCCTCGAGGCCTCACACTAACGAGTAGTGTATCGCAACGTAAGGTCCGCATGACCTTGTGGGGATCCGCATGATCCCCGAGACCCTCGAGGCCTCACACTAACGAGTAGTGTATCGCAACGTAAGGTCCGCATGACCTTGTGGGGATCCGCATGATCCCCGAGACCCTCGAGGCCTCACACTAACGAGTAGTGTATCGCAACGTAAGGTCCGCATGACCTTGTGGGGATCCGCATGATCCCCGAGACCCTCGAGGCCTCACACTAACGAGTAGTGTATCGCAACGTAAGGTTCGCATGACCTTGTGGGGATCCGCATGATCCCCGAGACCCTCGAGGCCTCACACTAACGAGTAGTGTATCGCAACGTAAGGTCCGCATGACCTTGTGGGGATCCGCATGATCCCCGAGACCCTCGAGGCCTCACACTAACGAGTAGTGTATCGCAACGTAAGGTTCGCATGACCTTGTGGGGATCCGCATGATCCCCGAGACCCTCGAGGCCTCACACTAACGAGTAGTGTATCGCAACGTAAGGTCCGCATGACCTTGTGGGGATCCGCATGATCCCCGAGACCCTCGAGGCCTCACACTAACGAGTAGTGTATCGCAACGTAAGGTCCGCATGACCTTGTGGGGATCCGCATGACCCCCAAGACCCTCGAGGCCTCACACTAACGAGTAGTGTATCGCAACGTAAGGTCCGCATGACCTTGTGGGGATCCGCATGATCCCCGAGACCCTCGAGGCCTCACACTAACGAGTAGTGTATATATAAACCTAAAAGTTTAATGCTGAAAAATGTAAATATAACCTGAAAATAAATAAGGTTAAGAATCTCACCTACAGTACGAATAATTCCGCACAGGAACATATTTTGTCACAGTAAATACAAAGCATAGTCACTGCGATGGTTTCACTGCGAACACCAGCAATCAACTGCCGATATATTGTCTTAATCACCTGAAATAGAGTTGTATAATCGTTCAGAACAGCAATTAGTCAGTATTGTTATCGCATTGTATTTATTTACACAAAGAATTTAAATGTAATTTTTAAATCACATAATACATTATACTTGTTTATACGATACCGCTAACATTCGGCCATCCTGCAATTGTCCTCGTCCCCGAGGACACGCGCTTAACTCGATTTATTCCTCTTGAGATGCTGAGGATTCTCTTTCAAGACTTGACATACCACCTTGTCGTACCCATGGTTTAATACGGTCAACCGTGACGGCATTTTTGTTTCGTACGCGGTTAATTCATTCACATAGACCTTTATATCTTCAAAAATTCGTCATTTGGAAGTTTTACTTGTGATTTCGAACTGCCCTGCATACGGCGCAGTTAGTTTTTATTCTCCGGTGACTTGTTTTTCGATTAGTACAGTATCACCGGTTTTGTAAGCGCGCGCACTACGCCTTCTTTGGTCATACTAGTGCTTCTGTTTTAGCTGATCAGAACGGATCTTTTGTGATACTTCCTCCCGTATATTTACAAATTTTCTACGCACGGCTGCTTTTCCTGTACCTCGATGGTGAAGGTTGAGCCAGCCGGAGCCCGAGGTTTCAACAGAATTGTAGCTCACTCACAATTTTGTTTGTGCTTTTACTAGTGCATGGTGTTGTTCATCAAAACTGCACAGATGCAACTTTTTTGTCCCAATAGTTTTCTATACACCCGACCATTCTTTACTGCATAATTCTTAATAATGTGTTTATCGTCTTCGCTTGCATTAGATGGTTCCCTGTTTGGCGGCTATCATTCGAGGATGGATTGCGACTCAGCGCATCAGAATGTTGCGTTTGGATTCCTGAGCGGTATTCTACAACGAAATTAAATTGCGATAGCAGCAGCCACCATTAAGCGATCCTTAGAACAATGTCGCGTTTCGTCTGTGCTGTTCCTTAAAGAGTTGTAGTAAATAATGATTTTGATTTTTTTTTTAATCCGACTAAGTATACGCGAAATTTACGGGCGGTGTCCACTACATCTAATGCTTCGAGTTCGAATGAATGGTACTTTTGTTCATAATGTGTAGAATACCCGCTAAACCACGTTTGCATGCATCTGCGTGCACTTCCGTAAGTGCGCGAGGGTTATACAACGCAAGAAAAGGTCGTGTAGTCAGAATCTCTTTCAGATCCTGATATGCGTTTTCTTGTTCAGTATTCTATTTCTATTCTTGATTCTCTTTGTGTAAGTATACACAGTGGACGTGCAATCATTACAAATTTCTGAATTATTTGTCTGAAACATAATCCTAAAAATTGTCCCCGGGTGTGTATATCAGTAGGTACGGGGAAATACTTAACCGCTCGAGTTTTATAATTATTCGGTCTAATTCCATCTTCGTTTATGTCAAACCGAAAATATGTGATGCATGTCGATAGTAAATAATATATACATTTCTTTAGTTTCAGCGTAAGTCCCTCTTCGCGGAGTACTTGTAACACGTTTTCTAGTAGTTTCAGTCCTTCCTCAATCCATCTGCTAGGAATTAAATTATCTTCTAGGGAAATGGAGACTGCCTCGTAACGTAAGGTGCCTAAAACTTTCTTCATTAAACGCCGGAAAATACTAGGCGTACTTGCAAGTCCGAAAGACGTTCGATTGTATTCGTACTGCCCCTCGGGTGTGACAAAAGATATCAAATGTTTTGATCCCGCAGTCGGGTTTTGGTGGTATCCCAGACAGATCTAGCGTTGTAAAATAGCGGCATCCGTAAAGTCTGTCGAGCTGATCGTTTATCCTTGATAAAGAATAGTAATCTTTTACTGTAGTTGAATTGCGTTTTCTGTAGTCCACGCACAATCTCTCTCCGTCCCTTTTCTTCACTAAAAGAATGGGCAAGCAGTACGGCTATTGTGATTCCTGAATTATTCCTTGATCAAGTAGTTCATTAGTTATCTTTTTTGTTTCGTTACGTTTGCTTAAGCACATCCGATATGGTCGATAAATAACTATCTTATCTGAGTTGACTGTGATTGTCAATCCCGTGGATTTTGTTTGTCCGTGTTCCTGCAGATTTTGTGCGAAACAGTCATGATACTCCTGGAGTAATCTGATTCTATTCGCCTTAACAGTGTCATCAATTGGTCCAATTATGATTTCGTCCTTAGATAGGTGTTAGTTCCATTTAATATTTCCGTATCTATCCTTCTGCAATTTCCTGTCAGGCACGGCTATGCGTTAGCGATTTTAGTGTTTTTGTTTGCAGCGATGTTCTGATCGGAAGTGTTTATAAGAGAGATAAGGCTCATATTCTGTGTCGATATGGATTAATAATTCCGGCACGTAATTCTGTTGCGCTGCCTCTCCACATATTGATGGTTCCACATAAGTCGCCATTTATTTTCTCCTTAGTCTGATTAGGAACATATCCGGCGTGGTGTGCCGGAATGACCACAGCTGATTTTGTCAACAGGCTAACATGATCCTTAGGTTGTGGTTGAAAATCCGCATCTTGATCTTTCCTTTGGTCGATAATACGAAGCATGTCACTCGTTGTCATAAATATCGCATGTCTAGCTTCAGTAAATGATTGCCCAATATCTGCTTCGACTTCAGCGTCAGCTTGGTCTACTTTTAAGGTAAAAGATGTTTTTCCAATGGTGTTTATGCCTCCAAGTCCTGAGCTATATTCATAAAAGCGTCCACGTAATACTTCTCGTTGGGCGGCGAAATATCTGCAGATGTTAACATCAAGTTTGTCTTGGAAATAGGTAGTTTTGCCTTACAAGATTGCAGGAACAGGAGACGCGCTTCCGGTGAATGGTACCGTCCTGCACGTGCTGACACGGATTGCGTCATCGGGTAATCCGCCAATGATGCAAGAGACTGCTTTTTTCACCGTCTATTTCACAACCATTTAGCAAGGCAACTTTTTCATAGTACCTAAAATTTAGCGTTCAACTGTTCTGGGCGTTTCCTCCTGCGGAGTATCTCCTCCAGCAACATAAAGTAGTCTCTTTGGGAATAAAATGTTTGAAAACGTTGTTGCTTTCACTCTATGTGAGCTGTATGGTACGGTGCCTTGTACCATATTGCTGCTAGTCCTCATAATTATCCTAATGCGTAGTAGGCGATAGTATCTTCAGTCCAACCTGTCCTAGTCTATCAATCTTCCTTAGCCAACTACAATTACCTTCTTCTGGATTAAATATAGGAACAGATTCTCCATGAAGACTAATAACAACAGATGAGTGCGAGGCAACGGTATGTGACTGTCGACCTTCGGTACCAGCTAGTTCTTTTACTATCGCTACAAGCTGACAAATTTGTTCTTCTGAGCGTTGAGAATTGTGTACTGATGTACTCGTCTTGGATAACTAACACTTCATATGATCCGCTTACCGATTCACATTCCGTTATTTGGGCCATTTCTGGAGTCGCATATCGTCGGCGCCTCCGTATATAATCGCTATCATAACAACGTTCCCTATCATGGTGAGAAATCGAGGATAGAGAACGGTGGCGTACCGGAGCCCAAATTGGCGACCAAAAACGGTGTCTACGCTCGGCAGTACCCATTCCTCTGACAGACGGGCTGTAAGTACCTCATGCTCGTCTATCTTCGCTAATATCAGGATTGGCTTGTCCTTTATCCCACTTCTGAAATATTAGCACGCTATCAGTCTCGCTGCACCACTAAATCTCGTTCGATCCAAAATAGCAATAATTTGTATTATTCAGTACGCTTGCTTAACTTTGCTAATCACACCGTCTGGAACTCGAGCAATGTGTAAACAGCTGAGTAATAAGTAAAAGCGAGCGTTACAGACACGTAAGACTATTCATATGGTTTGTAGCAGAGATAATGTCCGTGTGATCAAAGAGAGAGAGAGAGATCCGCATGATCTTCCGAGACCCTCAAAGTCTCACACTAACGAACAGTGTATCGCAACGTCAGGTCCGCATGACCTTATGGGGATCCGCATGATCCCCGAGACCCTCGAGGCCTCACACTAATGAGTAGTGTATCGCAACGTAAGGTCCGCATGACCTTGTGGGGATCCGCATGATCCCCGAGACCCTCGAGGCCTCACACTAACGAGTAGTGTATCGCAACGTAAGGTCCGCATGACCTTGTGGGGATCCGCATGATCCCCGAGACCCTCGAGGCCTCACACTAACGAGTAGTGTATCGCAACGTAAGGTCCGCATGACCTTGTGGGGATCCGCATGATCCCCGAGACCCTCGAGGCCTCACACTAACGAGTAGTGTATCGCAACGTAAGGTTCGCATGACCTTGTGGGGATCCGCATGATCCCCGAGACCCTCGAGGCCTCACACTAACGAGTAGTGTATCGCAACGTAAGGTCCGCATGACCTTGTGGGGATCCGCATGATCCCCGAGACCCTCGAGGCCTCACACTAACGAGTAGTGTATCGCAACGTAAGGTTCGCATGACCTTGTGGGGATCCGCATGATCCCCGAGACCCTCGAGGCCTCACACTAACGAGTAGTGTATCGCAACGTAAGGTCCGCATGACCTTGTGGGGATCCGCATGATCCCCGAGACCCTCGAGGCCTCACACTAACGAGTAGTGTATCGCAACGTAAGGTCCGCATGACCTTGTGGGGATCCGCATGATCCCCGAGACCCTCGAGGCCTCACACTAACGAGTAGTGTATCGCAACGTAAGGTCCGCATGACCTTGTGGGGATCCGCATGATCCCCGAGACCCTCGAGGCCTCACACTAACGAGTAGTGTATAAATAAACCTAAAAGTTTAATGCTGAAAAATGTAAATATAACCTGAAAATAAATAAGGTTAAGAATCTCACCTAGAGTACGAATAATTCCGCACAGGAACATATTTTGTCACAGTAAATACAAAGCATAGTCACTGCGATGGTTTCACTGCGAACACCAGCAATCAACTGCCGATATATTGTCTTAATCACCTGAAATAGGGTTGTATAATCGTTCAGAACAGCAATTAGTCAGTATTGTTATCGCATTGTATTTATTTACACAAAGAATTTAAATGTAATTTTTAAATCACATAATACATTATACTTGTTTATACGATACCGCTAACACTTGTGCATAGTAAAGGAAGTATCGTAATCGCGAAAAATTTCGGATTTCAACGGAAATATTCATTTTGACCATCTCTGAAACTATTTTGACTAAATTCATCATGACGTCTGTACGTACGTATCTCGCATAACTCAAAAATGATGAGCCGTAGAAAGTTGAAATTTTGTATTTAGGACTGCTATAATAGCTAGTTGTGTCCATCTTGGTTATTACATAATTTCCGGAAGTGGTACTTTACTTGAGGCCTATAATAGATTTTAATTTAAAACTTTTTAAAAATATAAACTAAAACTTTTCAAATTTGGTATGTAAGACTTTTATGTCAAGGGAAATAATATAATAGATTTTGGTTAAAATAGTCTAACCGAAAGTGATAAATTACCTAAAGTTGTTAACAGTTTTTCTTGAATAAAATGGTTTTACTTTATTTTCAAATTAAATTCTGCTTTTATTACATCAAGTATTATTAAATTAGCTCTTTGTATAAGCGAAATATGTAAATAAAAATTATATATTCTTTATTTTTTTTTGTAATAAAGCTTGCTATGGATTAGGACAAAATATAACATAAAATAAAAAAAAACATGTTAATGATAAATTACGTCAAATACGAGCAATTTTATGATTGGGTCTATACTTCATGTTGATCTTGCTTACAAGGAAGTCGTGTGGTGTCCACATAAGATATTTTATTTAATACTTTTTAAGAGACGATATAAACTTGCTACCCATATTTTTCTTTTAGCAAAATTTTCATTAATTGGCCAGAAAAAAAATAATGAAATTTTAATATATTAATTACCACCATATATGAAGAATTTCGCCAAACCAATGAATGGCCGTAAATCCATAGCATCGGTACGCACCATAGCAACGGTATGTGCGGGTAATTTAAACATGACAGATCATCTGTTTGACGTTTGAATAATAGTTTGGAGGTTAATATTTTAGTGTCATTTTAATCTTGTACGAGGATAAGTTAAATCCTGCTTAACAAATCGAAATACGTAATAAAAGTAACAGAAACCACTCAAATTGAAAATAATAAAGAAGAGACACAGTCACAGCAAAAGAAATAATGTTAAAATCAAATTAAAACTCGCACTCGCTCGCCATCTACAAGTTTCATTCTTAAATATGCTTGCCTTTCTCCAGTTCAAAATAATGACGTCAAAGAAAATATTTTTTCTTAATTTATTAAAAAAATATATAATTTTTTTACATTACATTACTACAGGTATATAGTGATAGATATCAAATTGTCATTACCACGCAAGGAGCCTATTTATTTGGAAACCTTAAATACCGACTTTTTACATAGTTGTTTGTAAAACGAATTAAATGTACATACCTATACTAAACCTTGTACGGCGAGCTTTACCAGATGTTGGTGGGGGATAGTCCTTATCAATTCCTTTTCTCTCAAATCTTCCGCAATACAGTACTTCCATCTTCTCGTTGGACTTCCTCAGTTTCTTCTATCCTCTACTACTAAGCTGTTTATTCTTCTTGTACTATATTCGTCATCTCTTCTCATGACATGTCCATACTAATGTAATCATCTATCTTGTATATTTCTAGAAACTTCTATCACTCGAACGAATTTCCTTATCCTCGCATTCCTTATATTATTTTTCCGTGTTCTACGAAGATACAATGGCTGTGTCTGAAGTTGCATTTTTATCACCCTAATATCTAAATCCTAAATTTATATGCCATAATTTACGTCCTGATTTAGGATTTTAGGAATTAGAATTTAGATTTTGTAGGAGCACACGATGCCTTGAAGTTGACGCGCACTAATTAAATAAATCATGTTATTTGCTATGATTTCTTATAGCTTCTATTTTATGAAATACAATATTATGTATAATTTACTTTTGTTGTTGTCATTGTCCCCATACAAACCAATGGATATCATTAGTGTGCCATTTGGAGTTGTATTAATGTGAAGTAGGCCAATATCCAAAATACTAAATGCCAAAAAGCGACATCGGATACAGCCTATGTAATTTGCACTTGACACTGACATCTGACAATTATAATTATTTGAATGATTTAAAGATTTGAATATATCCGCAGTTTCCATGGTTATAGCATAGCTGGCTAATTCGTAAAATTAAATCTTTTTAAATAATTTTGGCTCTGACGGAAAAAGTGTAATCATATAGACCAGGGGTGGGGAACCTTTTTTCTGTCACGGGCCATTTGAACATTCACAACATCACTCGCGGACCATATAAAATATAACCCCCCCCCTGTTTTTAAATGATAATGTAACCTTAGCTTTTTATTTCAGTTTTTAGTTGTGTACCAACATGTTTACATATAATATGTATATTAAACAATTATATTATTGCCTCTTCTCCCTAAATTAAAGTCTAGAATCCACCAGCCCTAATGTGAGAGTTGGAACTGCTTCATTTTGGTAATTTGTGTGATATCAATTAGTATATTTGACGTTGCTACTCGCAACTGATTTTCCAGGTTTGCATCGGTCAACCTGGAGCGTAGTCGATTTTTTGCGATGGTGAGTTTTGAAATAAACTGCTCACAGCAATAAGTTGTTCCGAACATTAGATGCGTATTTCAATGCATGTCTCCATAAAGTGGGATAATCATCATTACTTATATAACGTTTATAGAACTCAAGCAGTGGAAAGTTGTTGTACCTAGCTTTGTAGGTGAAATATATATTTTTTAATTTTATAAAAATTTACATTACGAGTATTATTCAGTTAATATAAATTTATTTTTCTATGAAAAAAAAACTGCATAATTTTTTGAATTTCAAGTCCCGCACGCGGGCCGGTCTAAACTACTAGGCGGGCCGTATACGGCCCGCGGGCCGGACGTTCCCCACCCCTGATACAGACAGAGAATGAAATATTTTTAATATTTATGACATAAAATGTCAAAAAATTATATTTAATTGCGTTTTTTCAAGAAAAACTGTTAAGCACTGCAAATGAGGGTACTTCGGTAGACCAATTATAACAAAAATCTATTACAAAAGAATTATAATTTTTAGAATAATAGCACGCACGCACACACGCGCATAACAACACACGCGCGCGCGCGCTCACACACACACACACACACACACACACACACACACACACACACACACACACAACAAATCATAGTATCGATTGATGGGTTAATTTTATGGGTAAATATCTAATATCGATATCATTTGTGATGGTGAAATATTATCAATATAATACTGGCATTTTTCTATAAATTTCGATATCCATCGAAAAGTTTTGCTACTTATCAATAAGTATCGGTTTTTATCGATAATTACTAATATATTACTGTGTTATCTACTTAACGATATCTCGATATAACAAATTGTATCGATAATATCAATAGCACCATTTATCGATATATTTTAAAGTGTTTTATAAAAATAACAAAAATTTAAAAAAATATCCCATTGTTATTAATATTCAAACTTGAATAATTAATTCAAAAAATCTGATGTTTTAAAAAATTTATGTTCTTCACAAAAGGTCCTTCACCGTTGCAAGAAGGTTAACATTCATTATTTGTCTTGAATGGGAGAAATCGTCACCATTTGTGTGTCCGTCCATTAATCGAATATGCATTTGACTATTTTTGATAGATATTATAAAAAATCAGGTTCAAAGTAATATTACATTTGTTTGGTGTATCTTATTCAGGGGAGAGGATGATCATCGACATAGGTTTATTGGATATTCTTTATCTAGAACACAATATAAACATAAAAGGTTAGTATTATATATTTTAGTAGAAATTAGTTCTCAAATAAATTGTAACTATGTACGAGTAGAGTAGATACATACCTATTAAGTTATGGGATCCGTGCCAAACACTTTTTCAACACACTGCTACGTGTTTGAAAAAGGAGTTGTAACATATAGTTCTTGTTCGTTTTTTTATTTTTTTTTTTTAGTTAAATCCCAGATTATTTGTTATTAGAAGGGGGGTACAATCACTTCTATTTTTTAAAATATAATTTGGATGAGGGCTCACTTTTCCTTTTTTTATCTGCGATATAAATTGGTTATTCTGTACCTAAAACACACTGTAAAGGGTTAGTATTTTACAATTTTGCGGTAAATTTATTCGCAAATAAGTTGTTGCTCTCTCCGAGTAGAGTACATACCTCTTAAATAATGGGATTTTTGCCAAACGCTTTTCCAACACACTGCTACGTGTTTGGAAAAGGAGTTGTATCATATAGTTCTTGTTTTTTTATTTTATTTTTTTTAAATCCCAGCCTATTAGTTATTGGGAGCGGGGGTACAATCACTTCGAATTTTTTAATTTAAATTGGATGAGGGTTCAATTTCTTCTGCATTTTTTGATCTGCGTCGTAAATTGGTTATTCTGTATCTAAAACACACTGTGAAGGGTTAGTATTTTACAATTTTGAGGTAAATATATTCGCAAATAAATTCCTCCTAGTAGAGTACATACCGATTAAGTTATGGGATTCTTGCCAAACACTTTTCCAACACACTGTTACGTGTTTGGAAAAGGAGTTGTAACATATACTTGTGTTTTCTTTCTTTTTTATAATGAATCCAAGTTATTAAGAGGTGGGCACAATTACTTCGACATTGGGTATTCTGTATCTAAAATACAATTAATAGGATTAGTATTTCATATATTTGCTTTAAATTTATTCACAAATAAATTGTAATTAAGAATATATGAGTACATACCTATGATGTTATGGGATTCTTGCCAAACACTTTTTCAACACAGTGCTACGTTCTTAGAACCCATTTATTAATTTTGATTCACTGGTTCCAAAAAGTAACGCTAGATTTTAAATTCATTGATTCGTCGATTCTTGTAAATTTTGAATTTTATCCAATATTTCAATTAGCAGAGGCGTTTGGGTTTCGCAAGTATTTGCATTTTTTGCTTTATTTCAAAATATCGTTGTTTGGATGATGAGTTCGCTGTTTGGCTGATATTTGTTATTTTTGATTTTATTTCCACAAATCCAGTCAATGCAAGACGGTGGTCATTACTTGTTAATTTTCATTCAGAACGTCATTGTTTGAAAAAGGAGAGTCATATGTACTTATAAATTTTGTTAAATCCCAGAATACCAGTTAGTAGAAGGGGAGACAGGACGGCCATGGCTTATTTACTTCCAGATTTCGACCAAGTCCCACGAATATTAATGAAAGAGGTAATCTTGTTGAAATTCGCATCTACAATTAAAAAATAAAAGTAATTCTTTGTAACATATGTATAAATATTAACATTATTAAAAGTTATAAACTATTAAGTATTAATATCGAAAACAGAAAACTGCAACATCATTTCCAATGTTAGTTAATCACTAATCCTTGTTGGAATTTTTTATGCGTAACCGTATTCGTATTAAATAAGGTAAAGAAAAATTAAGATTAAATGTGTCAAGTGTAAACCATGCTAGAGGTCATATAGAAAAATTGGCTGTTGGGTCCAGCAATAAAATTATAAATAGCGTAATTATGATAAAGCGGCATATCGCTCACTGCTTGTATTATAAGATTGGATTATTCGAATGAAGACATGCATTGCGTGTTAATTCTACCTGCTCCGAATGCTCTGTATAGTAAAATAATCTAAATGCTATTTTTGTTTGAAATAATTTACGTAAATGCAGATTTTATTCTCACCAGAAATTATTTCAAACAAAAATAGCATTTATGTTGAAGGAACAGTAAGATTATTTGACCATTGTTTAAAGATGATGAAGGAAGGCATAATTAATTATAATAATACTACTCAGTATTTCACCAACTCCGAAATGATTCGGTTTAATGGTTGAAATGCTGGTTTAAAATAATAATAATAATTTTGTTACGACTATTGTTAAATATTAATGTATATTTCAACGATAGCTGAAGATGGGCTTGCCTTAAGCTCGAAACGTCCGTAATAAAGAACTTTTAAACTACACGTTTTGGACCATTTATGCCTTCCTTCATCATCTTTAAACAATTCAACGATTGGTCCTTCAACCCTTTACTCTTCATTGTTTTACCATATTTTAGTATATGTATAGAGCATGTCTTCATTTTAACGTAGAGGTGCAAATAAATGCAATTTCAAAAGGTGAAATTAATGGGATCCTGCAGGACCTGAGGTCAGTAGTGACGTCACCAGTTACAATATGTAAATCATCTAAAGAATTATAAGGAGTGCTAGGGTTTTAGGTATGCATGAGTTAGGTGGGTGGGGCATCTAATATATAAAGGGGATTCACATTTCCAAAAAAGGAAAATTTTACTAGGATCATGTAGAAATGTTTTATGATTAGTACTTATTTAACAATATTGACATGGATATGTGTTTAATGAAAAAAAGTATAATTTTATAAACGTTGCTATAGTATTTAATTAACAATAATATTTTTGTGATCTACAATATAGTGTTGTTGCTAAGTAACTGTGTTAGTTTTACGCGTATTGTATGCGATTGCAAAAGTATAATAATTGTGAGCCCTATTGTGAGTACCTTTTGGCATGTTTGGTCATATATCATAATTGGATATTTTGCACTTAGGAAGAAATTCAAACTTTTATTTTTTTCCTGTGTATGGCTGGTTTTGACTCCGGGGACCTGGGTCTAATTCCGCTGGACGCCAAAATGATTTCGAATTATAAATGTCATAAAATGTCTGTGGTGCACTTTCCAGATCAGCAATGTAAAGTGACGTCTGGTCAACGCTCGAATGGTTCGAATATGTCATCTCATCATCATTACCGATATCTGTGTACAAAAGAGATTGGCACACCCAGCTATGATAATATGCCGTGATGATATTTATATAAAATAAATTATAAATGATAAAGAGGTACTTACTTGTTGGTTGTGGGACTTTCGCCAAACACTTTTCCAACACACTGGGAGGTACATTCTACGTTGAATTTAGAGATAATTGATGAATCTTCTTTAGTAGCCACTTATTAAATTTGATATTTCTTCCAAAAAGCACTGCTGGATTTGGTATTCATCGATTCGTCGATACTTTTCAAAATTTGATTTTAATCCAAAATATAAAGAGATAGCAGAGGCGCTAGATGATTCAAAATTCCAATCACAGGAATAGCGATGGTTCGCAGGTACTTGCAAACTTCTGTTTTCATTTCAATTTGATATCATTCCCCAAAACCCAGTCAGTGCACTTGAAAATTGTGGTCCCCGGTCCCAGTGCTTGGAAAATGATACTTGTAAATTTTGAAATGGCCGAAAGTGAAATTACAGACGGGCCCCGGGGGGAATTTGGTAGAGAGATTCGAGGTCCGAAAAAAATCTATTCAAAAGGTAGTTGTTTTCACGGTCACGTCTAGAATTCAAAAATTAAATCATTAAATTATTTTGTTATGTCTGTAATTGTTAAATATTATGTAAGTATTAAATGTTATAAACTATCAATAACTATTAATCTAACAAAGAAACTAGTTTCTTTGTTTGTTGCTTAATGTGAGATACGCTTGATTTAATTAGTAGTAAGTGTATATTTGTAGGTTCTGTGTGCAGAAAAATATTTAATGTTATGTATTCCTGACCATCTTGGCAAGGATAATGTGATGTGCATGTTATGTAATGAAAAAAATTGTTAATGTTACTATAGTATTTAAACAATATAATTTTCATAAATTGTAGTTTATTGTTTGTTGTTGCTAGGTATCTTAGTTCAATATAAATACATTATTGTCAACGGCATGTACAGAATATATCATGAATAATATAATAATTTAAGCCTTATTAACAACTTATAAAAAATAATAATAAATTATAAAATCCTTATAATTCTTCATTCAAATATTTTTATGTAACTGTATTCTTATATATTTATTGACTGACTGAGGAACAGTTTGAAGGTTAATGTACATTACTAAATAGCGGATTCTATGCAATTGTATAATATATTGTTTTTATTTCATATTTTCACGTTTCATTAAAAGTTAATGCCAGTTATTAAATAGAAAATGCATATTTCGCTTATAGTAATATTATATAGTATATTATATTATTATATTAATCCACAACAGTTGATACAACCAATATTCTTCAATAATATGTATACAAGTCCGTTCTTCAAAAGATATTTTATAATATTTTATTTATAAAATTGTCTATTAAAACAGGCTTCTAAACATGTGTGGAAAGAGGAAGAACATAGTTATAAGGTTCTGAGATAAGTTTTGTCGCAACATAATAAATTATAATACTTTAAATACGTTATCCAAAAAAACGTAAGTACTTACTTTTGTATATTTAAACGAGGTATGTCGATTTATTGTTCTCGTCCAATCACTTTTTAATAAAAATCTGATGTGGCCAGCACATAACCTCCTGTCAATTCCATGTTTCTAAGTAGCAATGAGCTTCCGATTGATCGTTTGTAAACAAAATCTAATTTTTCGTTCCAATAAATAGAAAAGCCTGTAATACGAAATTTTGGATTATATTCTATTATGTTTTTCCTCATATAGTATAGTCAAAATTGAGTTTTAAATACCAAATTTGATAAGTTTGGATCATGTTTTAATATAATTTTTCAAGAAAATCTGTTTATAGCTTTCTGTAAAGTAAAACTCAAAATAAAATTGTAAATTGTATAACATTCTCGAAATGTCAAAATTGATTCGGTAACCAAAAATGTCAATGTAGCCGTTAGAGGCGCTGACGCTCAAAATGTGCACATCGCCTATAGTGATAGATATCAAATTGTCGTTACCACGCAAGTAGCCTATTTACGGGGTTGTAAAAATGCTATAAAATATGCGATTTCGAGAAAAATATTGTTAGCCTCGACGAGTTATATTACTGGTTAGTTTAATGTACTTATTGCAGTTACATCCTGTATAAAGTATGTATGTAAATTAAGATTTGTATACATCGAATGACCTACAACAAATAAATACATTATTATTTATTATTATATTATTAGGAAAAAAAAACATTTTATTTATTTTAATAATAATAGTCTACATTTCATTGCTATTTATATGCATCTATTTTGGTTTGCTTGGGGTGCAAACTTTCAGCTCCTCCATTTAGCATATCGCTTAGCCTGAAGTAAATCATCTATTAGGTAATTTATTGTAATAAACCAAAACGTCGTCAAGTAAATCTCAATATTATTATAGAATAAATTTGCATTTTGATTCGTGATCCCCGCAACATCCTATTTCAACCTCAAAAATCGATCTTTACAAGCAATTAATTCTCATTTTCCCACCGATCCAATCCCGTTCCGGGTTGAAATCCTGGAGCCTGGAGCGAAGCTTCCCGCGCATCTTTGGATCTTGTAAGCTCTTAACTCGAACACGGGAGCATTACGTCATAAGAATTACAATTCATCCTGCACCGATTTTCTCACAGACATTGTTGGTTGATTCTCTTTTGTTAACATATGACCGTGTTTCTCAACGACGAAATATAACTAGACAAAACTTCATTTGGTTTGTTTTGATTTCGGCTGGCCAGACAGAGAAACTAGAGATATGTCTTGTCTAGTCCTAGTATTTCTCACTAGAGGTCACTACTGAGGCCACGTAGATTATCAGTGTCTAGTTTGAACGTTGCTCTCTAGAGGCGCAGGTATTCTTAATTAAAATTTCGATGTTAACATACGGTGTGAACTGTGAAAACCGTGACATAGGCGTTTAACATGGGAAAAGAGTTTTTTCAAATATCATCTGTCCCGCCAGACTATAATGGGAGTTTTTGATATGGTTAGAGAGATTATTTAATTTGACATCGAAGAGTATCTAAATACTCCTAATTTATAATGGCTTATTATTGAAATATTTCCAAATGTATAATACAATTTGACAGTTATTACTTATAATTTATTAAAAACAGTAATCATGAAACGGATTCCGTAGCTGAATTGGTTAGATCCAGGCATCGTAATAATTATTCACAAGTTCAAATCCTGTCCGTCTTATATTTTTATATATTTTTATTTTATTTTGTAAAATGTATTATTAAATAAGTTATAAAATTAAAATCTAAAGTATTTGATAAATCAAGTATTTTATAAAATAAATCTACGAGAAATGAAATAAATAAATAAATTATTATACATAAAGTACCGTATAAAATTAAAATTAATTAAAATAATTGTGTATTCTATAAAATACTTGATTTACTAAACAATTTATGTTTTAATTTTGTAATTTTTTTTATAATAAATTTTAAAAAATAAAATAAAAAATAACAAAAAAATGAGGTGGGCAGGATTTGAACTAGTAAATAATTATTACGATGCCCCGATCTAACCAATTCAGCGAGTAATTCAGTTACAGAATACGTTTCCATGATTTCTGTTTTTAATAAATTATAATAAGTGTCAGCTGCATTATACTTTTGCAAATATTTAAATAATAAGCCATTAAATTAGGAGTATTTAGATACTCTGCGATGTCAAATTGAATCCAACCATATCAAAAACTCCCATTATAGTCTTGCGTAACAGATGATATTTGTAAAAAACTGTTTTCCCATGTTAAACGCCTATGTTACGGTTTTCAGTGTTCACACTGTATAAGGTTAACATGAAATAATTTATACGGTTTAATATTAAAGAAAAACCAACGTGTCACTCACAAAACCACTATGCTCTGTTCCATTTAAGCCATTCAGTAGATGGCACTGACAACAGCGCAAATCCGAAGTAGCCGAAATTACATTGGGTAAACCTGGTTCTTGTCTCTAATTTCAGCCAAACAGAGAGGTCAAAACTTCTTCCTATGCTCCGCAATACTGAATGGCTTAAATGGAACAAGGTATACAACTACAAAATAAAGACAAAACACACATGCTTCTACATGGCCTCTAGTGAGTAATGTTCAAACTAAACATTCTAGACTATATACTGACACTCTACATGACCTCTAGTCAGAAATACTCGAACTAGACAAGACATGTCTCTATCTCTAGTTTCTCTGTCTGGCCAGCCAAAATCAAAACATTCAGTGAAAAGGGATAGGGAATGTTTTGTCTAATTATATTTTGTCGTTGGTGTTTCTCAATATTTTTAGAATCGCGGCACACCATGAAAATTGCTCAAATAATTTTAATTGACAGATGTCAATGTCAAGTTTAATTTAAAGTAAGTTCGTGTTATAATTTTACTCTTTTCCAAGGAGCTTTCGGCATGGAATTTGTACAAAATGCATGAAGGGTCTCGGGAGATTCAGTATTGCAGAGAATAGATAATAGTTTTGACCTCTCTGATTGGCTGAAATTGGAAAGAAGAGGCAAGTTTACCCAATGTAATTTCGAACTCCAATTTGGTAGCAATAGGGGAGTATCACTATGTGAAATTTAAATATTTTGATAATGTATACCAAAAGTATATCATGTAAGTAGCCTAATAGTAAAGTCAATTTATATTATCTTGGAAAAAACTTACCTTTTAAATAAACTCTAATTTTATATTTAGGTACAGTTTACACACCGACAAAGTGGAAAAATAAAAATTTTGAATAAAAGAAGACTGAAATACTCATTTCTTGATTCACAATAAAAATGTTAAATACAATAAACTGACACTTTGAATAACGTCATGAGTTATGCCAATATGATATTTATTATTTTTCAATTATATTTTGTCTCTGCGCCGTAGAAACCGTAGAAACTTTATTTTTCGCAATCAGTTTAAAGAAAAATTTGATGTGGCAGTTAACGCCAGTTTTATGCATTTTGTAAAAATTCCAAAACAGAAAGTTTCTTGTAAGAGATTCTACATACATATTTCCACTAAAATTATAACATAAACATATTATGTCAATTGCACTTGACACTGACATTTGTCAATCAGAATTTTCTTAATGTGCGAGCAGACACGTGACTCGAGCGACGTTGACGTGCTTGGAATCAGCTGATCTGCTGATCTGTGAGCGCATGTCATTTTGACAAGAACAATGTCACGTTGACAATTTAATGTTGTTATTTTACAATTTTTAAGCAGTAAAACACGTGAAATTAAAAATAATAACATTTTAGCAGTTAAAAATTAAAATAAATCAAAACATTGTTCTTGTCAAAATGACACGCGCACACAAATCAGGTGATGTCAAGCATGTCAAGGTCGCTCGAGTCATGTGTCTGCTCGCGCCCTATAAAAGGCATTTACGAAAATTCTACCGGTAGATACCGCATCTACCGATTGGGTTCGAAAACACGTGTGGTTAATAGTTACCGTGTTCGAAAATTGTACCGTATCTTCCAGATCCATCTACCGGATCCATGATTTGTGTATTGAATAATTCAGCCCGTAAAAGCGGTAAATGAAGAATGTAATCTCAAAAAAGTTAGTGATGCCAAGCGAAGCGCGCGCATTAAAAGTGAAAATGTGTTCAATGTGGGAATCGGAAGTAGGACTGTGCTAAGTTTGTTAACTACGTCAAATTTCAAATCTGTTTTAAACTTTCAAATGTTTTTCATGGGTTACAAATCTACCCGGTTTACTACTTGCGTGAAAAAATGATATTTAACATCGGTTTTCTAGAAAAACTGTTAAAATCTTCAAATTAAGGTACTTCCAGTCGACCAATTTTAACCAAAATCTAATTAGCTCTTCATATAAGGTTGTAAAACACACACACACACACGCGCACACGCATACAACACGCACACACACACGCGCACACGCACACAACACGCACACACGCACACAACACGCACACACGCACACACACACGCTCACACGCGCGCGCGCATGCTCACATGACACACGCATACACACATACATACACATCCATCCATACAGACATCATTGTAAAAACCCATAAAGGTGGCAATGGGCCCGTCCAAGTCTTAGGCTTTTTATAAATTACTTGTCGCATATGAATGAAAACGAAATAAAAATTGTTTTATATTTTGTATTTTTATACCTATAATAATGTAAGTAATTAAAGTTTTTATCGTAAAATGGTCGCCATGTTGTGACATCAGCGTCATTACAGTCGTCCAGTTGCCCTGTGAAAATGTCACTATAGGGTGGACCATGCATATTTTGCTCATAAATTCGCGATTAGCTTTACACATTTTCTAACATACATATATTTAATATATCCGAGTAATTTTTTATGAAGATCAGCAGAAAATTTACTTATTAAATAAATTTATATTATAATTTATGTTTTAATTATTGTAATCTCAATACAATATTTTTGTAATCATTTAGTAAATAGGAATGTAAATATTGGATTACTTTTTATTATGAACTACGTATGCATTTATTATTGTAATCAATACTGACATTGTTGTATTTAATTATAAATAGAAAATAGTTTAAATACTATTTTAATTGTAATAATGGCACTTGGTGAGTATAATAACCTTCAATATTATGATAAAGAAAATCTTAAAGTCGCATTAATTAAAGCGAATAATAAACCTGAGTATGCAACCAGCAAAAATTATTAATTTTACTTACCTGATTTTTATTTATGTATAATATGTACTATCGAATTTTTACATAAATTAACATTTAACACTACTTCTATACCTATTCATGCAAGTAACTTAAACAAATATATATTTTGAAATGATATAATAACTATCTGGCTTACTTTATCACCATTAGCTCAAAAGATTTTTGATCACAGTTTGTAATAGATACGTATTTTAATTATTGCAACATTTAGTGTATATTATCATATTAATGGTAACGTATGTCGAATCTCTCGATTTATGACGGAGTGACGCTAACGTCAAAACTTTCGCGCCAAAAGTTTAATAATTATTTTAGGCGTTATTAAACATAATTTCAAGAAAACAAAAAATACGTAATTTCTATTTTTAAATTCTCCGTAACATATAAAAAATTAAAAAAAGTTGAACGGGCCCATTCATTAAGATCTCATCTTCGATGTTTTTGACCAAAGACAATGGCCCGTATTCCGAGCGCACTTTTATAATAAAAGCGCTTTTATGGAGCAAACTCCTCATAAGATTATAATGTAAAAGCGCGCTCCATAAAAGCGCTTTTATTATAAAAGTGCGCTCAGAATACCTTCCTTACTAAAGGTGACGGAAGGTAAAAATAAAAAGTAAGTTTTATTTTTTCATGTAGTTTAATATACAAAATTTTCTAAAATTGTGATACTCTCTTTATTGTCCATAGACGATGTGTTTTATGTACTACCTATAAATATGGTTTATTAGTTAAAAATTCGTTCTGCTGCTCGCATGTGCTGGCCACATCAGATTTCTTACTCATCATTTTATTAAAATGATTACTAACAAAGTAATCCTAATTGCAACAAAAGAAATGCCTGGTAGTAAAAAAAGTTGCTTGTAATAATTATTGTTTCTGTTTCATAAAATTATACATTTACAGATTTGTTACTATATTATGTTGTACGAATTTGGAGAGGTTGAAATGCTGTATGTATTGGTGATCCCTTGGTTAGGTTGTATCCCTGGGAGCGCTTTACACCACTTGAATACGGAATACGCATCGCGGATCTCTATAAATATGCATGTGTTTAGTGTCGATGTCGCAGGAGCAGGACTGTACTAAAGGGTTCGTAATTATATTCTTCCTGATGTTTAAGTCCGGAATTGAACGCCTCGGGGATTATTAGGGTCTCCAGATTTAAAAATTGCGTAAAGGCTTTCAGAAATGACACGCTACTGAAATAGCTTTCATCTACATTTGAAACAAAAAATTTCACAAAAGTTTTAAAAGAGGATAAAGTTTATTTGTAGCTTTTATAAATCTTTGATTCGAATTGCAATGTTAGGACTTCACTTCGTTAATTTTGATATAGAACACTAATAAACAATGTTTTTAAGAGTATATTTGCTGCTATATTTCATTAATAATAATTCATCATTCGAGTAACCCAATAGAAACAATAAGAATTAAGAATTTTGTATTAACAACATATGAAATTAATTTAATAATATGACATTTTTCATTCATACAATAAATAGTTTTATGAAGATTTTCAATTCACAAAAAACAATCTAATGTGGAAACCACACGACTTTCTTGTACGCAAGACCAACATAAAATATAGACCCAATCCCAATAGACCATAATATTAACTATAGCGCCTCTGCCGGCAGATTTATGAAATGAAAAAAACGTGCCAGGGTGACAAACTATTTTTTTAATTTTTCCAATTAAGTTGGCAATACTAACTTTTTTTCTCTTTACTATTCTTAGGGAAAAAGAAAAATATATTCCTTTTTAATTAATGGATTCAAATCACAATCCTGGAAGCAACAATAGTAAACAGGCATAATTAAAAATATATATTTCGTACGTTACAAAAGAATCACAACAACAAAACATTACTGTTTAAAGTTTGTAGACAATGTTAAATTATTAAAACATATTGGTTGGACTTGCATTGTCTTTATTTTTTAAAATATTACAACGTTTCGACTGCTGCAAATCTACAGTCGTCGTCAGGTTACAAAATAATTATAATAATAAAATAATAAAACATGAAATAAATAATAAATATATAAATTGTAAAACATAGACTTTGATAAAACTATTCAGTCAAATTTTGACGTCCTCTATTTGACATAATAATGTTTTCCACAGGTTACTAATTTCAACGCTAGGTTTACTAATATTATTTGCATTTGAAAATATAAAAACTGCTTCTTTAAATTTTCTTTTCCTCCATTGTTCTTCCTTGTAGAGTATTTTAGCTTCTTTCCACAACATATGGTGCCCTTCCTCCCATGAATGATATGCTGCCCCAGATTTTGATACTTCACCATTTTTGGTATGCATTTTATGTTCTTTTACCCTAATTTCTAATGGTCTTTTAGTTTCACCTATATAAAATTTTCCACACTCACATGGAATTTGGTAAATACAGTTTTTTGAATCTAAGATGCCAGATGGTTTAGTTTTTGTTAAATAACTTCTTAAATTTGACCCCGCATTAAAAACAGTTAAAATATTATAATCTTTCCCTATTCTTCTTATTTTCTCGGAAATTCCTTTCACATATGGAATTGACAAAGATATTCTGTGTCCAAGGTTTTTGTTATGAGAATATTCTTCATAGTTCGCCAAGCTACGAAGAGTATTTTCAATTAACCTTACCGGATAACCGTTTTTTAATAGATCTTGTCTAATATTTCGTATTTCTTCACAAAAAGTTTTTTCGGTATTACAGATAGTCTTTGCTCGAAAATATAAAGTTTTGATTATTCCCTGCTTTGTAGATCCCGAATGATTTTTTAGTTTTATCAAAGTCTATATTTTACAATTTATATATTTATTATTTATTTTATGTTTTATTATTTTATTATTATAATTATTTTGTAACCTGACGACGACTGTAGATTTGCAGCAGTCGAAACGTTGTAATATTTAAAAAAATAAAGACAATGCAAGTCCAACCAATATGTTTTAACAAAACATTAGTTTGAGATTATCTGTCAGTGACAGAAGAGTAAATATGCGCTTAAATTTTTTAAATTTTAATGTTTATTTTATTGATTATTTATATATTATAAGGGCAGAATCCAATACTTAAACATGAAATGAAACTTGCGAGAAATTAATTATCGTTCATTTACCCCTACGTTAAATAATATTTTGTTTTACAAATACAATTTTTCCCATAAGATAACATTCGTTTCATTTCCGCTGTACTCTCAAGCATATGATTGGTGCACTCTGAGCTTGCGCATTGAGATAGTAATATGGTCAATTATAAAATTTCACGTATTTTTTTGTACTTTTTTGTCCTAATCCATGGCAAGCTTTATTACAAAAAGTATATAATTTTTTTCATAAACATTCGTTATCCATAACAACCGTTAAATCCATCGTAATATTTAACGAATCGAACTTCCGCTGTAAAACGTATAACGGCGCGTTAAATAAGAATTTTTTATTTGTAGAAATTTGATGCATGGAATTGTGACAATGACATGTGAAGTGTACATTTTAATTCATAACAATTCTGATAAGATGCGTTTAATTATAATATGATTTAAGGATATTACTAAATTACTGAAAATGTAATCTTTCTTAACGATATCATCATCATTATCATCTGCGTATTCAATATTATTACCAAACATCACCATAACTTTACATTTTTCAGCATTGAATTTTTGTGATTGTTTTCCAGGCATCACTTTACAATTTCATATTTTCTGCATCAGTTTTCACATTGCCTATTAACATTTTCTTCTTTTAAATCTGGTAGAATATTAATTTCCACATCACAAATATGTTTTCCCTTTGTCCTTTTCTTCACCTGATTCGTCTTTACAACCGCAAAATGTACAAAATATTGTCAAACCCTGTGCACTTAAACAAATGTCAGTGTGACATTTCAAATTTTCATAAATTATTCGTATTTGTTTGACCGGATGTTAGTATTTAATATCAAATATCAATAGGAATTATTGAAATCTGTCGTTACAAAACGAAACGTTATATTTTGTGAATACTCGTTATATTTAACAAATTTTAAATTATTACATTTTGTCTTGTTACAAAGCGTTATATTGACTTTTATGAATACAGGCACTAGACTCGAGTATATTATTTTTTTAAACAAATTTAGGTTATGACCTACAGCTGGGTAGATTATCTTTTTTTCCGGAGTAGACAGCAAATGGTTCTCCAGGGTATTTAAAGTGAGCACCAAGGGTCAGTATTTGGAATACCATGATATACTTGAAAATGGATTATGGTTCTGGTTTTTAAAAAGTTGACAGCAGACGGCTTGAAGCTAGTAAGAATGTTATAGAGTTGATGTATGACGTAGATGTTAAGGGCATTAAAAACCCGAATATTTTAAAAACTTTTTTAGAACTTAGATCCTTCGTATCGTACAGTTTAAAGGTCTACTTTTAATATAACTGACGAATTTTCGAATTTGTTGTTTTGGTGGAAGACCCCATTGACTAATAATAATAATTAATATTATTTCAAAGTCAAATTATCAAGCTAGAATTTCTTTACCAAAATAAAATAGTATATTACTAACCCGAGGTGGAAAATCATTACTGACGAGAGCGAAGAAGCAAAGGGTGCAACGGAAATTTTTGAAAGCAGCTATATTTACTCTTGAAAGAACTTATCCAAGCAGAGGGACAGGACAGTGTCGACCAGACACTCAGGCACGCAGCCACGAAACCCTATTAAATAATAATAACGAATGATTTGAGCTTGTTCATTTGTTAAATGAATTATTAATCTGAACTTTTAATTTCGATTTCTGCACATTTTTCTACACTTATTTATATTATTTGCAATTATATTCATTTCTTTATATATAAAATCAGTGGCGGCTTGAGAGGGTAGGCAGGTGAGGCAGTGCCTCACCAGAAAAGAAATATCTCTGAATATTATTTTAACAAATTAATAATTTTATGTCAATTAAATTTCAACTTATTCCGTTAATGCTTGTCTTTATAAATATCAAAATAACAATTTAAGCCATCGCCATAACTATTTTGTAATGCAGTTCACCTAATTTACACCCTGTAACGCTCTCGAAATGAATAGTATAATATCTAATGTTTTTGATGAAGCTTTCATGTCGGTAAGAAGTACGTACGCTAGACAAGGAACTGTTTGAAACATGCTTCAAATGTAATATGCAATGAGTGCGTAAAGGATAAAAGATGTCCGTGACCATGAGCGTACGTAAATATAATCAACGCCGCGTAGTTACAAATTTTGTAGGTTCACGACATCTACTTTACATTGTTGCAAGCCAAATTAAATGTTTTGTTTTTCACTAGTAGACATTTGGATAAAAAATTTAGATGACAGATAATACATTTTGTTTCTACTGGCTAATAAATTTAACAGAATAAACTATTATTCATGAAATATAACTATTCAAGGTCATTTGTTCGAAGAAAGAATACACATCACTTCACAGCAGTAACTTAGCAACATTTTGTATTAGAAAGAGAAAGATTATTTGACCTATATCTATTTAATTTATGTGGTGTGACAGATATACGTAAATAGTGGCATTACTTTCTTACACACTATAACTAATAATGACGTATGTCGTAGAATTACAGATACCTAATTACCTACTACACTGCCCTCTGTGCTAATATTTACCCAGTGGCGTTGCCGTTTATATCAAATTATTAGTACTTGGTTTATAGTTAAGACTATGTTTTTGAATTTTGCAAAAACATAAGTGAAGAACTTAAATCTTTCAAAAAGTCATTATTTAGAAAGAAACATAATTTTCAAATAAATTACTCTTATTTTTTCAGTTAAAATGAGTTCATAAATATATCATGTTGAACGCCTATGCATACGAAATGCAATGAAGTTATCTGGAAGTAATATTATATCAGACGGCTCTCAAATGACCTTGACTAATCATCTTTCGTGAATAATAGTTTACATATTTGCCCATTGAACATAAACATAACCTGTAAAATAGTCGTGCCATATTACGTTGTGTTTAAACTTTAGACAGTTTTTCCAGGTAAATCAATAATCCGTTAAATATATTATCTTTTCTAAAATGTTCTGTGATCTGGAAATATATGTTTGTACATGAAAGGGGAAAACATGCAGCTTCACATCCCTTGAAAAAATATAATTTTTAATTATAAGGCATTTGTCCTTGAATAAATTACCCTGGATGCATTGCCTCACCAAAATTTTGGTGTACGAGCCGCCACTGTATAAAATATTAAGAAACTTTGTTTACATGTAAATACCTATCATACTATCACATACATGAGAATGGGAAATAGTCCTGCTCCCTGATCCGAGCCTTGTTCTGAAGTTGTGATGTGGCAGTTTCCCGCCTTTGAAAAATGAGGTTAACAATAACTTCTCAATTTTTTAAAAATCTGTGATCATATTACTAACCGATTGTAAATAAAATCTATTTGCATATTTCTTCCCTCTATCGGATTTTCCTGCAACCACCACACCGTTCCAATCACGAGGGTTGCCGACAATCATTCCGATTTGTAGACTTGTGTTAATTATTGCTCGGCGGGATTAAAATGGATTTATGCAAAGTGCGTCGTGAATTGTGAATAATGTGCATGTCACCGTACTGCGAAACGCTGTAGGCTGACCCGTTTGGTTACCGCACACTGGTAACCTACGTGGTAACCCTTACCACTTGGTAGGGTTACCGGTAAAAGGAGTGGCTTTGTGTGTGACACAAAGAATCCGAGAAATGTTTAATTGAGTTGTAATTGAAATGGGATTAATGGATTTACTCGTAAACTTGGATGGGTGAAGTTGGAGCTTGGAACTTTATAATTAATAGTTTTGTTTTTCGTTTCTTTGGTGTCTGCTAAATACTAGTGAATGTACAAGTAGTGTCTTGTAAGTTCAAATTGAGGATTTTGCTGGAAGCTATTTCAAGTAAATTATGTACATTTTAAGTAACTCAAGTCTACGATATGTATAGTCTGTCTCACCAAAAGGCAAAGGATCGCCAGAAACCTTTGAAACGCCTCCCACTTAAGAAACCAAAATTTCGGCCCCTCATAAATAAGACAGTGAATAAGGTCACTGCTTTGCACAGAGTTGGACTGTTTCAAAACAAAAATATTATGAGGTAAAACTTTTTTTCCATATTACACAGCTTTTACATTAATATTTATTGAAATGATTATACAGTATATATTACAATTATTCTTGGCATATAGTGGTTTTATTACATGCAATAAAATGAAAAATATTAGCGAGACTACAACTTTAAATAGTCTAATTTATTGTAAAAGATATTCACACAGAAAATGCGCATGTTCAAAAAAAATTATACAGTTTTTATATCATACATATATGTATACAAAAAATACATAATACATATTTTAAAAGTTATTTACACAAGTAAATGGTACATATATACGTACAAACATAATCTAAGTAATGTAATTAATCATCTGATTCGGTACTTGAATCATCGTTACTTAAATTAATAACAAATGATTGTTGATTAGTAAATGTATACAATTCTTTGGTTTTTTTAACATGATTTATACAGTTCCGGAGTAATTTGATCAACCTTCATTCGAATTAATTTAAAACAGATTCAGACATGTTAGGTGTAGAGTTGTGTTTCCTAATATTCTGTTTTAAATTATGCTCCTTAATAATATTTAATAATTGGCTTAAATTTTTGCTTTAATCCAACCCTGGGAATTGCAGGTATTATGACTAACCTAAGGTAGTTTGCGGTACACCGTACTAAACTGTTTCTTTTGGTGAGACAGAGTTTATTAAAATAATATTAAAAACATTGTGTGGCCTGTGTCACTAAATACTCGTATATACCCTTCAAGAGCCACTTCCTTAATTTTGCGAAACAATTTTTGTAAATTTGTCGTAACTAGTATATCATGTAGTATCTACCATTTAATTTTTTCTGACTTATTGAAATTCCTTTTATTTGTACTAAGAATTTATTTTGTTACAGGTACGTCTTTTTACATCTGGGTACTACTACTACAATTTATACGAAATATAATTATTGTAAGTACTTTTGTTTATATATCGGGATGTTTTTTTTTCTTTTTTGTCGAGATATACATAGGAAAGTAACATAGGAAACCAGTTTTTATAATATAATAATATATAATAATAATGGTTGTTGTATCAATATCAATAGAAAGTGAAAAATTATCTTCATCAAATGAAACCAAATATATGTAAATTAAGTAATATTTCTTTCATAATACCATCCTGTTAAATGTGATTTAACAGTACTCTATGCTCAACCAATATATGCGTCAAAACAGAAACGGCCTTTTATTTTTTAACAGTATAATTATTAAAAATCAAGTGTTTCTAAGAAAAATCACAGAATTCAGAAGATATTTTGTTATTATGAAAAATACTAAACGTCACACGGCCGATAAACAAACAACAGACACGGTTGATTGTAAAATTCAACCTCATCTGTTATTTGCTTCATATCAGCCTTAGGGCCCTATTCTCTAACTCGTTAGTTAATATTTAACCACTGGTTAAAATTTTTATCCAATAGATAATGATTTGACAACTAAAAATCCGTTTTTTTGTTATGTCAACATACTTGATTGGTTAAAAAATTTAACCAGTGGTTAAAATCTTTGTCAAATAGATATTGATTTGCCAACTAAATATCGCTCTTTTTATTATGTGTCAACATACTTGATTGGTTAAAAAATTAAACCAATGGTTAAAAATTAACCACTGAATTACAGATTGGGTCCCTTATGACGTTAATAACTATATTTTGGTCCCAAAAGTTAATTTTAAATTAAATAGCCAAGAGATTTTTGACCCTAAAGATAAACAAATGTTTGACATTTTGGCTGTCAAAATTCGCTGGCTATGATAGTTTTGTGTTATTTTTTAAAACAGATTAGAAAATGCTTGACAGCATTTAAAGTAATGAAACTATAACATAATAAAATTTCACAATTATACATAGGTGTAGGTGAACGAATTTTGATAGATAAATCATATTTATTTATTTTTTGTTCAAATGTCATGGCTATTGCTGTTAATATGAAATTGAATATATATAATAATATATTTTTTATTATACATGCATCATAATCCCTCTTTAAAACACGCCAAAGCGTGTTTAAATCGACCATAAAAACACGCTAAATTTTTGAGTTACCTAGGTAACGAAAAATGACAATTAATATGAATAACAACTAAAACAATTATTATTATTGGTTTTTATTTAAATTTATATAAAAATTACAATTTTTGTTGTCAGCAATATGGAAATTACAGGATTTTAGCTGGGTATTTATAATTTCGCTGTCGCCGTTTGCTGGAATGTCTATATTATCTTTTAATATAGTTTGTGTACTGGTAAGTGCCTCTCCAATGCGTTTCGTGACTGATATTTTGTTCTGTATGGATTCTTCAATATATCCACTCGCTACCGTTGATGATTTCCATCCTACTTGGCGCTTCAGTTCATCCACACTCATTCCGCTGTTTGCCATGATTGTGGCAGAACTGCGCCTGAACGCGTGTCCGGTATACTTTGTAGCGTCAGGAAGATTTAAGAAACGCGCCAGAAGAGAAGGACATTTTCCAAAAGTATTAATTCCAACGACTTGTTTAATGCATTTTCCATTGGCGTATTTCAAAAATACTCTATCCGTAGATATATTTTCTGGACGTAGAGATAGGTATTTGTTAAATAATTTGACATACGATATGTCATCATTATCAACCACAGCAAACTTTCGACCTTTTTCGGTTTTTGATGGTCGAATATTAATAATTAAAACAGAACCTTCTTTTTTAATATCAGACAGGCGCAAATCACATAATTCATATCTCCTGCATGAGCCAAATATTCCACATATGGCTACCACCTTTAAAATAAAATATTTATTAAATTTTGTAAAAAATATCATAATCTCGCGCTTACCTTCAAAAATAAGTAGGTATTATCTGGGGCTTCAATAAAAAATTTCCTTAACTGTTCTTCCGAAAATACGAAAGATTTTTTCGGCTCGTAGCCTTTATTAACGCTTTTCATGAAAGCATGCAATTTATGAAAAGTAGCTATGTTTACTCCTTTCTTAAGTTTTAGCATTGCTTGTAATTTGGAATGAATGCACCATAATGATGAAGTTTATACTGATTTGACTATAACGAAACACAAAATAAGTACAATAAATTTCACAAGTTACCGTTATACCATTTGGTTCATATAGGCCAGCATGAGTGTTTCATCCACAGTTACGGCATTTTTATTTTCCATCCATTTATTTAATTTTGCGTATTCCTTATAATACGCGTCTTTAGATTTAGGCGGAATTAATCTTAACTCCGCCTGTTCAGCTAATTCTTTAATTTCATTCATTTCTCACTCTCACAATCACGTGAAAAAATATTGACTTGTTGACAACTTAAACAATACGAATAATTGCTAACTGTCTCCTTGGAAACGCTTAAACTCACTGGATCAAAAATCAAAACCGTATGATTTGCAATAATTTTCAGTTTTAAATGGTTATGATGCATTTATAATAAAAAATAGCGTATGATACACGTGTATAAGCTAGCCTTTAAAGCACTACGACATTAAAGCCACTCCGCTACGCGTCGCGGCTTTAAACTTGTCGTGCGTGCTTTAAAGGCTAGCTTATACACTTATATCATAATATACTATATAGGGCGCGAGCAGACACGTGACTCGAGCAGCCTTGAAGTACTTAGAATCAGCTGATATGTCATTTTGGCAAGACCAATGTTTTGACTTATTTTAATTTTGACCTGCTACTATTTCTAAGGTTATGTATTTTACTGCCTGAAATTTATAAAATATTAACAATTTAGTAGTTCAAAATCAAAATAAGTCAAAACATTTGTCTTGTCAAATTGAAGTTGTTCTTGTGAAAGTGACACGCGCACACAAATCAGCTGATTCCAAGCACTTCAAGGTTGCTCGAGTCACGTGTCTGCTCGCGCCCTATAGGGCTAAAATATTACATAATTGACATGTATTTGGTGTCATTTGATCCAGAATTCATTTTATATTTCTATTGATACCACTTTTGTTGTTAGTAAAATAGGGGCAACAGACTGCAAAAAACTGATTTCCCATGTTAATTATGCATGTTAAAGAAACACTGGTTAGGTAAATTTTCTATATAAGGTTGAATGTTATTACCTTACATTATAACACATCTTGAATGTCAGGCGGAGTACTGTGTCTTTTCCCATATGCAAAAATAAAAAATAGTATTTATGCTACAAGAGATGTAGGCACCATTTACTAATCAAAGACGATTTTGCGCCCGAGCGATATGCGAGGGCTAGCAAATAAGTTCGAGAGTAGTCAAATGAACCTATAACTAGTGTTGCATATAAGATTTTTTCCACTCCCGATGATTTATTTTTTACTTGTTCATTTACACTGCCATATATGTCAAGGCTGTCAAGGAATATAATTGAATATTGATACACAAAATTTTCAAGAAAAACCATTTACCAACGATAGGTCAATATTAACAACGAGAGAAATGCAGTTGCTAGATTAACAACTCGGCGTAATGAGTAGTTGTTAAATTTTAACAACTTGATGTAATATTGAATTGGAATTTTGAACTTAGCAACTGACATTGAAATTAACAACTGAAAATGGTTGTTAATTTTAACAATTTTGCTTAGAGAATTAGGCCGAATATCCAGTCTTATTGGTTTGTAACTTTCATTAAGGATTATACGAGAAAAAAAATTGAGTACAAATCAGTAGGCGTCGCCAAATTTTTGGACGTTATTACATAAATTTCTTTCAAAATCAAATGAGTATAAATATATTCGTATTTTGCTGTAGATTTGGACGCATACAATTGTTTCACACTATATACAGACGTATAATAATATATCCATATTTATATACCTATTCACTATATACAAAACAGTCCTTCCGACCGGAAATAAATCATTACTCATCGCAATAAATTTACAATGCTTAAACATTAAAACAAATCATATAAACCCTTAATCACACCACCTAACCTCATTTCCATAACAAACCCATTAAACTTAAAATATATCACACATACATTCACACTCCGTGGATCAGTTTCCGTAATCGAGTGCTACCGGATATTAGTAATATTTTTTCTATTCCTCGGAGAGGAAATGAAAGAGCAGAACGTTACAGAGGGCGCGTGTGTGCACACACAGTCACTGTGGCTGAAAGCGACCCGGAACAAACAACAAAGCAACAGCTGTCGCCATGCATACACCCAACAAACAGCGGCGGGGGTTTTGCAAGGGTTAAAGGGTAATTTGGAGAGGACAATGATTTTAATATCCCCAAAAAGGAAGTGTGGGACGGTAGTGGAATGTTAAGTATCATTAGGGAAAGATGGGATGGTGGTATAAGTACGTAATATGGTGCGATATTGGTTGTTTAATGTTCATTATAGAATGGTGTACCTATGAAATTTTATGATTCATTGTTTGTTTATCTTTCCTCATTCCCCACACTTTACTATTTATAGGATCCATAAAGCTTAAGCTACGTTTCCAGCTCTTAACATAGTCGCTGTTTTTGTTATTTGTCATAACCTTGAAAGTTTGTCATACGTATAATGGCTTGAGCGTTTCCAGCTACTGTTTTAGTCTTTAGTATTTGTCTTTGTCATAGCGTATAAACACAAAGTTTGTATACTTCATACTTTCGTCATAGTCTTTGTCGCTGTTCTGTTGGAGAGAGATAAATGATGTAAGCGCTATCTCTTTTTATGTTGCGCAATAGTTCTACGCGTTGTATGTTATCTGCCATTATTTTGGTGGTTATGTTATTATTTTTGTGTTGAGAGAATATACACATGGACAACAGAAAGAAAAAAATAATATATATATATATATATATATATATATATATATATATATATATATATATATATATATATATATATATATATATATATATATATTATAAGTACAAATAAAATTATATCATATCTTATTTTAACGTGGAATATTAGAAATATTGTGGCTCGTTCACCATATTAATTTCGTGCTTTATTTCAAATGTTATTTTGGAATTATACAAAATAATTACATTATTACTTAATTTGAGTAATAATTACTACTCATCATTAATATCATTAATAACTATATAATTTTTGAAGCATTGTAAAGAGTTTTATAAATGTGTTCCCTTTTTGAGTTAACAAACATTGTAAGTACAAAAACTTAAGACTGTGCTTATGTTAACAGCTGGAAATGGCCAATATCTTCTGACAAAAACATAAGACAAAATACAAAAACAAAGACTAAAACAGTGACTAAGAGCTGGAAACGTAGCTTTAAAATTTAAATGCACTAGAAAAAGAAAATACAATATTACCACTAATACAGAAGAATCGATAACCTGAGTGACAAAAATTACAAGCGAGATTAGAAGATTAGAAGAATGTTTAGTATAAATGATCATACAGAGAAATTAAAAAAAATTATATTATGTATAAAGTTAGGGTCTACTTCCGGTTAAACCGGAAGTGCTACTGTTTTGAAAATATTTTAGCTGAAACGGACATGTCGGAAAACCCTTAGATACCAAATTGTAAAATGATATTGAATAGTTTTTAAAATAATGATATTGTAAGCTCGTCCTGGGACAACCTGTATACGTAATCAAGAATTTTTTTACAAAAATATTAATTTGCTATATTCTTGCTCGAAATAAATGAGCCCGATTAAGCCGCTTGTTTTTCGAGCCTTACCATTGTAATCTCAGTTACACTTGCTGCATTAGTAAACCATTTTAAAGATCTATTTATTTCCCCCGAGAATTTACAAAAATTCAAATTTGGTAATTTATTTTTTACAAATAATTTGTAATTTTGGAAATAATATGGAATTTTGGCTTACATTTCTTTGGAGCACCTTTCCATGCTTTTTTCAATGGTGTTGCTCTTTTTTTTACCCCACTTAGATTTTGATTTATGATGCCAAAGTTGTAATTTTTATAAGGACGCTATAGAGGAAAGTTACAACATTGAAAAGAGATTTTTTCTTAATATTCAACGACTCATCTATAACTTATCCGCATTCTGTAAGTTTATTTTTACCTATGTTCATTTGTTTCAAACAGCAATAATGCAAGGATTGTTAAAATTATATGTAGGGTTATAGCAATTTTTATTTTATTTTTAAGTTTATTTTCTTCATTTTCATAAATATCTTTATGTTCAAATGAAAATTAACATAGTTAATAATGAAATAAATAAATGGCGAGGCCCCTTCGAAACTACACATTTATAATTTCCACCACAATTTTATTGTATTTATTTCTTCGCAAAATGCTATTATTAAAATATTGATGAAATTTCCTTTGTTGGATTCATTCTTGTAATCAATATAATATTCTTTGTTTTTCAGTTATAATTTTCAGTATAACAATGCTAGAGAAATATGCGTTTGGTAGGATATTTCTTTTACTTTTTTCTACTAAATTTTCATAGTAGTATTGGATTAACTTGTGCAATGAGTATTCTTGAGCAATAATCAAAATATCACTTGTTGTAATCAATAAAAAAATAATAGTATTAAGGGGCTCAATAGAACAAAGTGCCTATATAATTATTTAAAACTAAAATATATTTTATGTTACTCTTCTTAAATTGTTTCTGTTTTTAATTTTTTGGAGAATTTTAGGTACGTACATTTTATATTGTTAAAACTATTTTTTTTTCGCAATTCTGTGAGTGAATATTTACCTATATAAATATACATTATTACAATACAATAATTAAAGAATTGAAATACTTATTGGTAAGTTCATAAAAGCGCGAAATGCGAAAAATTGTCAAATAAATGACAAAGTAAATTATTGTAGTTATAGAATACGAAAATTGAGACAATCAATATCTTGATTATTAAAAATAAACGATTGTCATTAATTTTACGATCGATAACAATTAATGAAAAAGTTACAGAATAGCACCGATTAATATGCAAGAAAGTAAAATAAAAATTACCATAATACTTGGACATTTTATAACTTATAAGAGTATAGTAGAACATACCAGTACCAGTTATAACATATGAAAAGGTGAAAGTTGGTAAACCTATAGATGAAATACTTTATAAGGAGAACACAGCGAGAACACTGGAATCTATAGTTTCTAACCTATAATAGCTTCTAATAAAAAATATAAAATAAGAAGAAAAACTACCTAGGCATAGGTAGATGTTTCTATTTATGAATATTGCAGACATATTAAAATTTAAAAAATTAGAAAAATTAATATAAAGAAATTAATTTTGTGCCCTTATATTTTTATATCGATCGTATTGTGTGCAAAAATTGAATACCGTTTTTTTTTATATTTAGATAAACCTATTTTGTTTTACTTGTACGCCACTGGTCGCACAACAAACCGTCATGTGCGACAGTAGTACTGAAGTCCTGATAGTAAACGAAAAGGAACCCCACTGATGTGATTATTGCGTGTGGAAATGTTTGGCTAATGTGTTTTTGATAGAGAGTTTATGTATTTGTGGGCCTGACGAAAAAATTGAACGGCGAAATGAATTTTCTTTTTTCTCCCTGCGGCCTGCGTATTGTTAGAATTTGTCCTTATTGCTGCAGGGGTGCCAAATGCCATTGTAATGAATGAAAACACAAAAGTGGAAAATGAGATTATCAGAAGTAATATCACAAGACCTCCTGATTTTATCGATAAATTTTTATTTTGCACGATTTTTTTGCTTAGTAAGAAACATGAAAGTAAACTGCATGGTAAAGCCCGATTCCGAAGGAGGAGGGGTTTTACCTAATGTCAGTTTGCTTGAGTGATTTTGCTTGAAAGCAAAAAGAATGAGTGCTTAAAAATAAAAGTGTATCTGAGAAAATCAGAGGTCGTGTGGTATTTGGTGAGATAAATTCGAAAGACAACGCAAAATGAAACAATTTAATTATCATTATTATTATTATTATTATTATTATTATTATTATTATTATTATTATTATTTTAACTTGAAATATTAATAAACTATCGCACTGACAAATATAAACCATATCAACTGTTTATTTACTTGGTAGCGGAAATTTATCTGGGTAACGGAGTTTTATCATATACAGGGAATTTATTTTAACGTGCAACATATGGTCAATCACTTCCATGGTTACTACACTACTGTTAAAAAATGACAGCAATATAATATTTGTCCATTTTAAAATGCAACATACAAAAATTTGTAGTTATGTATTTTCAATACTAATTTCCAATAAATTAGCCTACATACTATTAACAAAAAATCAAAATTTTAATTTAACACATCTTAACAGACTTTGACTTACAAAAATTCATAATTTTAATGTAATAAATGTTCAAAAATACCTCCATTCACACTGAGGCAATATCCTAGTCGCTCGTAGAAAGAATTGACACCATTTGTGATGTGTTCTGGAGGCATCTCCTGTGCTGTAATACTATTTATTGCATTTTAAAATGGACAAATATTACATTACTGTCATTTTTTGACAGTAACCATGGAAGTGATAAACCATATGTTGCATTTTAAAATAAATTCTCCGTATAATATCATAAGTGGTAAATTTTTGCCGGAAAAATTTTCAGATTGTTACGAGAGCTGGTTGCCTAGCAATTTATTGAGTGGCATTGACAAAAAAATTACGAGTTGTCAAACGAGTGATTTTTGCTCAATGTCACGAGATAAATTAGCAAAAGGCTCGAGTAAAGTTTTGAGGTGTTATGTTTAATTTGATAAATAAACTTTTTTGGCCTTTTTCGGAAGATTTTATTGTTTGATGTTTATTTTACATTTCTGGACGTTTCGAAGGCCCTATGGCCTTCATCTTCAGCATCTAAATTCTACAGGTTTTGGATTTTACATTTTCATTTTGCTTCTTTTTCTCCTTTTTGTTGGGTATGTTTGCTTACAAATTCCCATCATCGTATCAAATAAGTGAAGACCTCCATTTTTATTAACTAAGCCTGATTGCTATTAAAAAAAATTCTTATTAGTTTTTCCCTAATTTAAGCAGAAATACTTCACAGATAGAGTTTTCAGCCGTATGCATAAGTGCAAGCTTAAAATGGTTTTAGCAGCATTTTACGTAGTGGCCAGTAACATCAGATAAAATGCTATTAGCGGGATGGTATGCATAGTTGTACTTTTACTGGTCACTACTAAATAGCCAACTTGCATTATACTTAACCTGGCAACATTGTAAAATTTGGTTATTTATTAAGCTGACAGCTGTCAGTTCTATATGTTTTGAGGTAGAATATCATTTCGTGTATTATTATTATAGCGTCCTTGTTTTTAGATTTTAGTTTCTAATTGATTAGACCAGTTATATTAGACTATATAAATTTAAAAATAGTGGTTATAAGTGGATATACAGTTATCAAGTGCTGTCATCACATATATCAGGGAGTATGTTTATAAACGGATTGTTACATTTTAATTTGAATAGTCAGGCATTTTATATATAGAACTAAACACAATGTAAAATGGAAGAGGGCTTTGTATTGTGTGGGGGTTTAAATATACTAAATAAAGGATACTTTAGCTTGAAATGTATTTATTATTCTGATCTGTCACTCATCACTATTTTACATTTTATCAGTCTACTGTCTACTCTAAGCCTACTCATCATACATCTCTCCCCTAAGATGTTTACAGGTAAGAATGTAAATTAAAGTTTCAGTCTATCCGGGACTTTTACTATGCGTCCACTTCTTGTACGATAAGTATCGATAGGCTCTGCTGCTTCTTCTGTTTGTGCTCCTTCTCCTTCCCCGTTTGGTTTTGGCAAATTCTCGTAGTAATCGTCGCCGTCCTTAGATGTCTCTACATTTTCAGGCATAGGTATTAATTGGTAACGATTTCGACGAACATTTTGCTTATTTGTTTTGACGTTGTATGAGCGCGGCTCTTTTCGACGATTAATGATGATTCCATATCGTTTTAAATCTGGTATCCATACTTTGTCTCCCTCTTTCAATTCTGCTAATTTTCGTACACCGTGGCGTCGATCATAATTTGTTTTTTTGTTTATTTCGTCGAATTTCTTCTTTTATGTTTAGTTGTTGTTGATTGGGTAACTTCGGTTTTAGTTGTTCTGTGGTGATCGGCAATGATGTCCGTAATTTTCTTCCCATCAACAGTTCAGCGGGCGAGTACCCGTTTGTGAGCGGTGTCGCCCTATAGTTCTGCAGGGCTTTGTAAGTATCATTACTTCTACGTAAACAGTTCTTTATTGTCTTTACTAGCACTTCTACAAAACCATTGCTTTGGGCAAACTTTGGGCTAGATGTTATATGTGTAAATTCCCAGTCTTTCGAAAATTTGGTAAATTCCGAAGTGACCAATGGTCCAAAATGAGTACCATTGTCGCTGTACACAATTTCTGGTGTGCCATGTCTTGCGAAGATTGATTTAAGATGCATGATAACTTCTGATTCTTGGAGACTATGTAATAATGCAATCTCCGGGAATCGGGAGTAATAGTCTACTACGATCAGAAAATTCTTATTATTAAGGTAAAATAAGTCAATAGCAACCTTCTGCCATGGACGTGATGGAAACTCCGATGGTATTAAAGGCTCATGTCGATTGATTGTATCGATTACACATTTGGGGCAATTTTTAATCATCAACTCGATGTCTTTTGTAATTCCAGGCCACCACACGGCTTCTTGTACTCGTGCTCTGCATTTGGCGATACCTTGATGTCCCTCATGAATCTTTTCCAAGATTTCTTTACGAAGACAGGATGGAATTATGATTCTCGTTCCTCGTAGCAGAAGTTGCCCTTCAATGCCGATTTCAGATCGATGTTGCCAGTACGGTTTGAGGTCGATACGCAGTTCTGTCGGGTCTGGCCATTCCGTTCGGCAAAATTCGATAAGTGATGAACATATACTGTCGATTTTCTGTTTCTCGATAATCTGGCGAATCCGATCTTCAGATGCCGGAAAGTTCGAAGTTATCATTTGTACATATGCCGTGATATGCTCTTCGAGATCGTCGTCATCATTTGCTTCGCCCGTCGGTCTTCGTGATAACATATCGGCAATTCCAAGTTCTTTACCTGGTACGTGTCTTACGTTGTACGAATATCGAATCAGTCGGAGTCGCATACGTTGTAATTTTGGTGTTAGATCATCGAGATCCTTTGAGTTGAATATTGAGACTAGTGGCTTATGATCTGTCTCAAGCGTGACTTTCAGCCCGAGAATGAAATCTTTAAATTTTTCGCAAGCCCATACAAGCGCATAGCCTTCTTTCTCTATTTGGGGCCAATTACGTTGGTGTTTCGTAAATGTTTTTGACGCATATGCGACTGGTCGAAATCCACCATCTTCCTGTTTTTGTTTCAGTACAGCACCTACTCCATAGAATGAAGCGTCTGCTGCAATGACAGTTTCGCGCGCAGGGTTGTACCATGCTAAGATCGGAGCGCTAGCTAAGTCTTTCTTGATCTGGTTAAAAGCTAATATTTGCTCTTTCCCCCACGTAAAATCAATTTTATCGCTTAAAAGTTCATTGAGAGGATACGCTTTCGTCGATAGATTTGGTACAAATTTCGCAATATAATTTATAGTACCTAATAAGCTTCTTAATTCCGAAATATTTTCTGGTTTGTCCATCTGCAGGATTGAACTAACTCTATCTTCGTCTACGCGAATACCGTTTCCTTCGATGATGTGTCCGAGGAACTTTACCTTCGTAACTCCAAATGTACACTTATCGATATTAAGAGTTACCTGTTTTTGCAGGAGACATTTGAAGACATTATGGAGTCGTCGATCGTGTTCTTCGATTGTGTTTCCATACACTAACACGTCATCCATGTTTACTAGTACCCCGTCGAGATTATCCAGTATTTTCGTCATTCTTTTCTGGAAGAATTCGGGTGCGGCTGAGATACCAAATGGCAATCGTTTGTATTTATATCGTCCGAATGGTGTGATGAACGTCGTCAACAGTTGTGATGACTCGTCGAGATCAGAATCCATGATTGGCATCGATTTTAGAGAAAATTTTGGCTTCTCCCAGTCGACCCAAAATGTTCTCAGTTACTGGCATAGGATGATGTTCTCGTTTCACAAACTTGTTCAAATGTACGTAGTCGACACACATGCGGATCGATCCATTTGGCTTTGGAGCAAGTACCAATCCCGCACACCAATCAGTTGGTTCTTCGACTGGCTCAATGACTGCCATCTTTACCATGTTATCTAAATTGGATTTGATCTCCTTCAACATCGGAATGGGTATTCGTCTGGGCTTCTTCAGATTGTACGGTATAGCATCTTCTGTAAGAACTATCTTATACGGAATTCGTATTTTCCCGAGACCTTGAAATAACTTAGGATATGTAGTAATTGGGTTAAACGACATTTTTATAGAATCGCTATTTACGGCCTGGCATCGTTTAATAATTCCTAGTCGCTCGCTTGTTTCACCGTCAAGTAATGGGCTTGTGAGATTTCGTACTACGTAGATATCCGTCAATACGGTTTTTCCGTGATATTGAATCTTCTCCGAAAATATTCCAGATGTGTTCATAAGTTGATGATCTGCGTTGTACAGACGAATTGGTGATGGTTTCAATCGTATATTCGAAAAGTATTCTTTATAGGTTTTCTCTGAAATGCACGTAATGTCGGCGCCTGTGTCGATTTTAAAACTAATCTTCACATTTTGTATGTCGACCTCTGCTTGCCAACAATGTGTTTGCTTTTTCAAAATTCCTATTGCATTTATGGTACCAATGAACGAATCTTCGGCTTCATTAACCTTGCGTATGTTACCGTTTCCATGTCCATTTAGGCATACTCGCGCATAATGTCCTATCTTTTGACATTTGCTGCATTTTTCTTTCCGCGCCGGACACTGTCGAGCTGAATGTGAGCCGCCGCCGCATCGTCTACATCGACTAGATTTGTCAGTCGTAGTATTATTTGATTGCGTATTCTTTCCAGATTTCTTCCCCTCCTGGCATTTGTTACGCCAAAACTCGTTCATTCTAAACTTTTTTGTTTCAATACGACTAACTTCGAGTTTCTGGAGTTCATTTTGTAGCTGGGGTAGTTGCGCTTTCACCTGCTCGCTTTGTTTAGCCATAAAAATTGCATCGTCGAGTTTTAAATCTGCTTGAAGTTGCATTCGTTCAGCTAATTGTCGATTCCGAATTCCTACGATTATTCTGTCTCGAATAAGTTCATCGCGTAGCTGTCCGTAGTTACAGTGTTCGCTCAAACTGTAAAGTGCCGTTACGAATTCTTCTATTGTTTCACCCTCGTTTTGTATTCGTTGGTTGAACAATACTCGTTCGTATACGATATTTCGCTTTACTACGAAATGCTTTTCGAATGCGTCTTTAACTTTTTCGTATTTCTTACTGTCCTCCTCGTTAAGGTTTAGGGTCTGAAATACGTCATCGGATTGTTTACCCATACAGTAAAGTAGACTTGCGATCTGTCGACTTTGTAATTTTGTATCCAAACCTGTCGCTTGGCGGTACAAATCAAATCGGCGGATCCATTTCGGCCATTCATGTGCTTTTGCAAAATTAAATTGACTTGGAACTTCAAACATATTATTACCTTCCATTATTTTAGCCAATTTATTTATGGGTTTTTACCGCTGTCACCATGTATTGTGTGGGGGTTTAAATATACTAAATAAAGGATACTTTAGCTTGAAATGTATTTATTATTCTGATCTGTCACTCATCACTATTTTACATTTTATCAGTCTACTGTCTACTCTAAGCCTACTCATCATACAGGCTTGTTGAATAGGTATACACGAGGAGGTGGAAGAAATAGAAGCAATACAAGAATTTATTGGAATCAATGACGAATTCTACCCTTGACGTAAGGTTTACTAAAATTTGATAATGGTGAAATAAGTGGCAGATAATAGTTACCAATCCCATATTCAAGTTACCTAACACCTTATTGAATCCGGGCACATGCAGAACGGCGTTACAATCGAGCGCACATCAGAACGAGGAATGTTGTGGGAAGATTGTTTGGAATAATGAAAAATAAATTTTTATGCTTTATTTAATAGACTACAACTTCATATAGGAACGGCAATAATTGCAGTGGCTGTTTTACGTAACATTTGTGTTAATGAAATAATCGAAGAGCCTGGTGAAGAATTCGCAGATGATGAAGATAAAGAAGACTATGGCAATATTCCTGAGAGGCATCCTTCGAAGGCAATATATTGAAAAATATTTTAATTAAAAACAAATATGATGCAAAAAACTAAAGTGTTAATTACTTATAGTTACATGTAGAACAAAGTTAAAGACAAACAAAATGTGAACTAAAATATGAATAAATTATTCCTTTACATGTACAAACTTATTCATAAATACTAAATAAATTTAAACTAAAAAAATATTGACACTATTTACAATTCTTCCCGCTTTTCTCTGAAAGCTGCAATTCTTGCTTCTTGGTATTGTTTCTCATAATTTATTTTTAATTGATGCATCTCCTCGGCATACATTAACACCACTACAACTACTTTTTACCTTCCGTCACCTTTAGGTAAGGAAGGTATTGTCTTTGGTCAAAAAATTCGGTGGTGAGTTTTTGATGAATAAGCACGTTTTAGGGTTCCTAGAATACGATTTTACCATTTTTACGATGATGTCTGTATGTGTGTATGTATGTATGTATGTATGTATGTATGTATGTATGTATGTATGTATGTATGTATGTATGTATGTATGTATGTATGTATGTATGTATGTATGTATGTATGTATGTATGTATGTATGTATGTATGTATGTATGTATGTATGTATGTATGTATGTATGTATGTATGTATGTATGTATGTATGTATGTATGTATGTATGTATGTATGTATGTATGTATGTATGTATGTATGTATGTATGTATGTATGTATGTATGTATGTATGTATGTATGTATGTATGTATGTATGTATGTATGTATGTATGTATGTATGTATGTATGTATGTATGTATGTATGTATGTATGTATGTATGTATGTATGTATGTATGTATGTATGTATGTATGTATGTATGTATGTATGTATGTATGTATGTATGTATGTATGTATGTATGTATGTATGTATGTATGTATGTATGTATGTATGTATGTATGTATGTATGTATGTATGTATGTATGTATGTATGTATGTATGTATGTATGTATGTATGTATGTATGTATGTATGTATGTATGTATGTATGTATGTATGTATGTATGTATGTATGTATGTATGTATGTATGTATGTATGTATGTATGTATGTATGTATGTATGTATGTATGTATGTATGTATGTATGTATGTATGTATGTATGTATGTATGTATGTATGTATGTATGTATGTATGTATGTATGTATGTGTATGTGTGTGTGTGTGTGTGTGTGTGTGTGTGTGTGTGTGTGTGTGTGTGTGTGTGTGTGTGTGTGTGTGTGTGTGTGTGTGTGTGTGTGTGTGTGTGTGTGTGTGTGTGTGTGTGTGTGTGTGTGTGTGTGTGTGTGTGTGTGTGTGTGTGTGTGTGTGTGTGTGTGTGTGTGTGTGTGTGTGTGTGTGTGTGTGTGTGTGTGTGTGTGTGTGTGTGTGTGTGTGTGTGTGTGTGTGTGTGTGTGTGTGTGTGTGTGTGTGTGTGTGTGTGTGTGTGTGTGTGTGTGTGTGTGTGTGTGTGTGTGTGTGTGTGTGTGTGTGTGTGTGTGTGTGTGTGTGTGTGTGTGTGTGTGTGTGTGTGTGTGTGTGTGTGTGTGTGTGTGTGTGTGTGTGTGTGTGTGTGTGTGTGTGTGTGTGTGTGTGTGTGTGTGTGTGTGTGTGTGTGTGTGTGTGTGTGTGTGTGTGTGTGTGTGTGTGTGTGTGTGTGTGTGTGTGTGTGTGTGTGTGTGTGTGTGTGTGTGTGTGTGTGTGTGTGTGTGTGTGTGTGTGTGTGTGTGTGTGTGTGTGTGTGTGTGTGTGTGTGTGTGTGTGTGTGTGTGTGTGTGTGTGTGTGTGTGTGTGTGTGTGTGTGTGTGTGTGTGTGTGTGTGTGTGTGTGTGTGTGTGTGTGTGTGTGTGTGTGTGTGTGTGTGTGTGTGTGTGTGTGTGTGTGTGTGTGTGTGTGTGTGTGTGTGTGTGTGTGTGTGTGTGTGTGTGTGTGTGTGTGTGTGTGTGTGTGTGTGTGTGTGTGTGTGTGTGTGTGTGTGTGTGTGTGTGTGTGTGTGTGTGTGTGTGTGTGTGTGTGTGTGTGTGTGTGTGTGTGTGTGTGTGTGTGTGTGTGTGTGTGTGTGTGTGTGTGTGTGTGTGTGTGTGTGTGTGTGTGTGTGTGTGTGTGTGTGTGTGTGTGTGTGTGTGTGTGTGTGTGTGTGTGTGTGTGTGTGTGTGTGTGTGTGTGTGTGTGTGTGTGTGTGTGTGTGTGTGTGTGTGTGTGTGTGTGTGTGTGTGTGTGTGTGTGTGTGTGTGTGTGTGTGTGTGTGTGTGTGTGTGTGTGTGTGTGTGTGTGTGTGTGTGTGTGTGTGTGTGTGTGTGTGTGTGTGTGTGTGTGTGTGTGTGTGTGTGTGTGTGTGTGTGTGTGTGTGTGTGTGTGTGTGTGTGTGTGTGTGTGTGTGTGTGTGTGTGTGTGTGTGTGTGTGTGTGTGTGTGTGTGTGTGTGTGTGTGTGTGTGTGTGTGTGTGTGTGTGTGTGTGTGTGTGTGTGTGTGTGTGTGTGTGTGTGTGTGTGTGTGTGTGTGTGTGTGTGTGTGTGTGTGTGTGTGTGTGTGTGTGTGTGTGTGTGTGTGTGTGTGTGTGTGTGTGTGTGTGTGTGTGTGTGTGTGTGTGTGTGTGTGTGTGTGTGTGTGTGTGTGTGTGTGTGTGTGTGTGTGTGTGTGTGTGTGTGTGTGTGTGTGTGTGTGTGTGTGTGTGTGTGTGTGTGTGTGTGTGTGTGTGTGTGTGTGTGTGTGTGTGTGTGTGTGTGTGTGTGTGTGTGTGTGTGTGTGTGTGTGTGTGTGTGTGTGTGTGTGTGTGTGTGTGTGTGTGTGTGTGTGTGTGTGTGTGTGTGTGTGTGTGTGTGTGTGTGTGTGTGTGTGTGTGTGTGTGTGTGTGTGTGTGTGACAAAATTTTCTAATGCGATAACTCTAATACTACAATTCCAAAAATTATAATTCTTTCGTATACCTCTTCGTTACATCCATGTGAAGAGCTGATTAGATTTTGGTTATAATTGGTCAACCGGAAGTACCTTCATTTGAAGATTTTAACAGTTTTTGTTGAAAAAACGGTGTTAAATATTATTTTTTCACATTTAATGTTTTTATAAATATTAAAGAATTATTTATTCTCTATACGATTTGAATGCATTTTATACTTCATATTAAATGGACATAGAGTTAAAAAATTATAAAGAAATTAAATATCATATATATTAGTCAGCTTTGCTATAACTCTGGAAACAGCTGCTACATTAAGAAAATTCTGATTGAAAGGTGTCAGTGTCAAGTGCAGTTGACAGTACGTTATAATTTTACTGGAAATATGGGATCTTTTGTTAGAAACTTTCGGTATGGAATTTGTATAAAATACATACAACTGTCTTAAGGTAATGTACAAGAAATATAATCTTTCGCAAGGAACTTTCTGTATGACATTTATACAAAATACATATAACTGACGGAAGGTAATGTGCTGGCCACATCAGATTTTTTTACTACTAAAATCGTTGTTTATAGGTTTACCTTAAAAGTATCATAAACATTCGTCAGTTGGTTATTAACACTTAGATGCCAACTAACAATTTAAATCCTACTAAATGTCACTATACATAAGGTTTTGCTTAGTGACATTTTAAATTTTTTTTAAAATGATCTAAGTGACCACTAACAAATTTATGTTATTATTATAATTATTATTTTTATTTTTTATTATTTAATTTTGATGTTTTGTGGCCGATGGAATGTGACTCCGTTCATATTTTACTAATATTCTCGAATGTCACTAAGATACATATTTTAAGTTCTGATGTCTGCTTGTTCTATAATGCAGTTAAATAACCGTTTGAGTTTATAAAGCGCAATTGCATTCATCATAATTAATTCAAAAATGAATTCATGATGATACAATAATATCTGTTATACATAAAATAAGCTTTGAAATTCAGCTTTAATTGAAATACCAGTTAATTGCTGGGCATTGTTTCCCATACGAAATAACCCAGTCAGTCAACAGTTAATTCGTATCTGTTTGGTGATTCATGAATTTTATAAATGCAGTTATTAAAGTGAAACGAATGAGTGACAACAATACAGCGAAAACCGGAAAGAAACAAAGGCCGGATGTAGCTGGAAATGCACTGCAGCGGCAGTGCAATCACATAATGCGAGTGCATCTGTATGCTGTGCGTGTGCGGTGTTACAGAATGGTGGCAGCGGCAATTTCGGTGCCTGTCATATCTGTCCGTCAACACAGCAGCCGACCAAGCGGACCGAAAACAATCTGGCAACCCACTCCTCGATCGGACAGCTCACATCACATCGACGATGGGAAAGTGCTAGTCGCTGTTTTTTTTTCTTTATACAAATTTCCAAATTTGATATATTGAAGTTATTTGACATCAGTATGATTACGAACAATTCCGATATAATTTTAAATCAAGCACTAAATTGGTTTACTGCAAATCACCTAGCTTTAAATATAGAAAAAACATGCATAATTGACTTTAAAAATACAAATCAGTCTAATGAATATACGGTTAAATACTTAGGCTTACACATACAAAGAAGTTTAAACTGGAAAAGCCACGTTGATATCTTACGTAGCAAATTAGCGAAATGTTTATATGCTCTTAGTAAAATTTATTATCCGCAGCAGCGAGAATCGTTTATTTTGCATTATTTCATTCAGTTATGTCGTATGGATTGATAATCTGGGGTCAATCCCCGTATGCTGACAGGATATTTATAATGCAAAAAAAGGCAATTCGAATTATTTCTGTTGTTAGTCCCAGAAATCACTGCAGGGAATTATTCAAAAATAATAAAATTCACACACTTTATTCTCAATATATACTAAACTGTTTGATATATATTAAGAAACATTTATCAAAATACAAATCGCATGCCGAGATTCATAAATACGAGACGAGAAATAAGTTAAACCTGGTTGTTCCAAATCTGACAAAGAAAAATTCCCCAATTAACAATATAAACTTGAATCTCTTTAACAGACTTTCACAAGACCTAAAGGACTTAAATTTAAACAAATTTAAATCTGTTATTTCTAAAAAATTAGTGGATAAAAGTTATTATAGCATTGAGGAATATCTGACAGATCCAGAGTTCTGATACCGACTCTTGTCTACATTCTTATGTCAATAACTTCTCTAGTGTGTTGTCTGACGATTATTCGAATATTTTAATTTTTTATATGTACCTGTACATTTATCACGTACCATACATGTAATTGTTTTTTGGTAAATAAATATTATTATTATTTTATATGCACAATATTATTGACAATGGTGGTAACTTCATATTTATTTATAATTAGAGAAGTGGCAAGTGGTATGACAATAAAAAACAAATAACTACTTATAGATTCTTACTGATTTTTTTTTTTGCAAATATGTAGTAATGATTTAAATTGCATTGCACAGTAAAATAAGTTTTCGGAAATTTTTTGAATGGACGATACTGTGGTTTAAGGAAAGTATATTGAATATTACTACAACACCTAACATTTATTTATTTATTTACAACCTCCCAACAGGATACAAAGTATCCCAATAACAGGGGGGTTGGATACACCAATACATCACAAAACAACATGAATAGACACACATTATACAAAAATATACATTCTATACAATAAGAAAACAACCAAATACAACGACAAAGTAGAAATTGATTTGAGATTATTACAATAAATTGTTACATAAAATATTTTTTAATTGACAATAGCTGAGACGCAAAATATCCATTTTAGCATTCATAATACTTTCGACTTCATTATATATTAGACATAATCGTCTAACTGGATCTCTAATTTCATAATTTTTTCTACATAGCTTACGTTATATAAGACCTAGATGCCAACCGAGGAATATTTATTTGTATACGGCTCATTGAATTAACGTTATAACATTTCGCAGTAACCCATGTAAATATAAGCATGAGCAGATCTTACGCCTAGAATCCAATGTTTGCATATTTAAATTTGATAAAGTCACGGAGTAACTGCAAGTAAATGGATTAAAAAGAGTAGAAGATTTTATCGCGCAATATCGTACATTTCTTTGTACCCATTCAATTTTGATATGAGTATGATACATGGGATTCCAGATAATCAGGCAACACTCAAGCTTGGTTCTAACTAGAGAAAAGTATAAGGACTTGAGAGTTGTGATATTAGTGAAGTTACGTGAATTTCTAATAATGAAACTTAATGTTTTATAGGATGTACCTATTCACTAAATAATCATAATGAGGACCGAAATGTAATCTAGGATCAAATATAACTCCCAAGTCCTTATGAGTATTAACTCTATCAAGACTAAGTTCACCAATCCAGTAAGACGAAATAGTTGTAGTATGCTTCATTGTGTAAGACATAACTTTACACTTTGAGACATTAAAGAAAAGACGTGAGGATGAGCACCAAGCTAGAAGGTTATCAATATCCTTCTGAAGCTGTTGGCAATCAGGAACTGAATCAATGACTTTAAATAATTTTAAATCATCAGCATATAGAAGAACATACCTGAATCTTTAACATTCATGTATTAAGTATTATAAAGCTAGTGGTCCATTTACCTCTATACGACGAAGTTTAGTACTGACTTGTTCCATGAGTCTTCGGCGGGTTTTATAGTTTATTATGCGTACTTCTTGAAAAATCCTACGCGTTAATTCTTTTGATTTTGGGGCTCCTACACATTGATGTACATTTTTCTTGTAACTCTAAAAAAGTTTCAATATTAAATTTAAAGGGAATGCAAAGTTTTCATATTAGATAATGGTGTGTGATGCAATTTCGAAAGCAGGAGTCTCCTGACCGTAGATTGGACATAAATTTTTATAACCCGCCAAAGACTCATTGGGCAAATCAAAACTAAACTTCGTCGTATATATATATATATATATATATATATATATATATATATATATATATATATATATATATATATATATATAGAAGTAAATGGACCACTAGCTCGTTATTTAACAAGAATGTTAAATCTTAAGCTACGCTAATTATTGTAGTAATAAGTAGATTCAATATACTTGCCTTAAACCACAGTATCGTCCATTAAATAATTTTCGAAAACTTATTTTACATATGTTATATTAGGCAAGTGGGATTATTAGTTGGACATCCATATAAAAATAAGATAGAATACTTGGTTATTTTTAAATATAAATTAAGAATTATGATACGGAAAAATAACAAGGGGTTTCTAAGAAGTTAAATTGAATATTTTGGACCAAAAAGTTTCTTAAGTGGTTAAAAATAAGTTAGAGTTTTTTTATATAAAAATTTTCGTTACGTAATAATCGGGTCGAAACAAAATACTTTTTTTCTACAGTCTTTATATAAAGTAGCCATTTGCGCTCTCTTTTGTCAACGCAAAATAGCACTTTGCTGCTCAAAGCAGGGGATATAATTTGAAAAATTTAGAGCTGCACTTTTTTGTTCAAGGAAAGGGGGGGGGCTGAAATTTTTGAGTTCAAGGTCAAATACCTATACACTGAAACTTACATTTTTTCACAGTTGTAGGTTTAACACAGTTTCATGTAAAGATGAAGCAAAATTAATTTGATTAAAATTATTTCTCCATATTATTTACAAATAAAACACTAGGAACACTAAAAAAACTAAGGCAAAATAAAAGTATAATCCAAAATTGAACCACAGTAACCACTGAAAATGGTTATTGTTTAACTGCGGTTACAACGTTATCGGTACTAGGCTGGAAAAACACTTTTCTCTTAACACTTGGTAAGAATATAACAGTTAACTGGTAAAATTTAAGTTAGTTTAAGAGTTTAAATCTACGCAGGCAAACTAAATCTAAATGCGTGACACGTGCACGCAAGTGCTCATCTGTCATGCGCCAAAATGTAACCGCACCACAATCGCCGATCTAGAATCTAGCACGGTTGGCTTGGTTACGGAAAAGTTACGATATCTTTCAGTAACCGCGTTCCGAAAATACAGTCCGTTACTGAAAAAGTAACCGCGGTTTAGCGTGGTTCAATTTCGGAATACAGTATTAAAGTACGAACTGCAATACATAGATGTGTTCGGGAAACGTATAAAATGCTTAGATTAGATTGAAACAATAGTTCAAGAAGAACGGAAAATAACGATAAATTAAAATTTAAAAAGTTTGGCGTGAACGCTCCCAATGGACATCCACTTGTTCGCTGCACTAGTTTAATGTACTTGAAACAAATAAATTTTTGTTATGGTGGAGGATTCTATTGTGGTGACTGTAGAAAAAATCTTGTGTGTGTTTCGAGCGCAAATGGACATTGTCGATTTCGCGTCGCGCGGCAACAACCTCTCAATCGACAATATCCCATTTTGCGCTCTTAGTACACAAATAGCTACTTCGTTTAAACAAAAACGCAATTTTTTAAGCGGGAACGATTTTAGCCGATACTAAATTATTTTTATCGTAGCTGAATTGAAACGAAACGAAAAATATTTTCGTTTCGGGTCCCTGATTTGAATAATGAATTGACTACACATTTCAAATACACTTTTATATATCTATTCACCACACCAATCACCAAACTCTACACTAGATCAAAAGACTTACCCCACTATCAAATATGTATATGTAATTTTGTACCACATAGACTCTACTTTCTTTTCACAATAATACATTATCTTTATCACTCCTGCAAATCAAATTCTTACAAATCCTACACTCAGACCTGTGCAGGTTACATCGGGCATAGAGCTAACACAATTTTGTTCTTCCACCTCGTGTTTTGGGGGCGGGGTGGCTTCAACAGTGCGGAACAGCGATCGGGGGCGGCAGGAATCAAATCAGAATCGTTTGACAGCCGAGATAATCCGATGTGATGTTGTGAAAACCTTGTGGTAGTGTGGTTGATGCCAAGAAGGAGATATGGAACCTGAAGTGCTTGTCAATATTTTTAAACGTTCGTATGTTGATGTTTGTATCTTCATTGTAAAATGGTACGGGAATTAAGAGTGAACGGTCCTTTATTTTAAAACTATGATTAAATTATTATATTTGAGCGCATTAAATAATATCATGTAATTAAAAATTACTGATTATAACGTACATTCTAATTTATATTTAACAAACGTAAAAAAAATTGATTCCACTATTAGTTTTTTTACATACTGCGGCGTAACACAGAGAGAGCAGCACGAGACACAATTATTTGTGTGAGATTATTTGAACTTTCAGTGTCTCTGTTAAATTTTACTTTACTTAACTTATAATTTTTAATTATCGTGTGCATAACTTTTTTTCCTGCAATTCTCTAAAATGTAAAAATATTCAGAAATAAGTATATAAAAAATATACACAAATGAGAGCTGGCATGTGATAACGGGGTTCTGCACCATAACAAAAAATAATAAAATGTACACTTTATACTTAAAGTATTAGTCAATAAATAGAGATTAATAACAAGCTTATTCTGTAAAAATATCGTTATATAACAACTATCATTATTTATAAATGTAACGATGTGATCCTGAATGACATTTTGTAAAAATCGTATTCACTATAAGTAATATCGTTATAAACGTCCTCATACCGTTTGTCACAACGACTTTAGTCAATTTTTTTTAGAAAAGATAGTAACTATTATTGAAAATTAAATTGTCATTGTAATGTCATTTTGCAAAAAAATATTGATATTATTATTTTAATTATTATTTCGTTATTAAGTAAAGAATATGTGTAAAAAACGATTATCAAATAGATTATTATCCCATAAAAGATTTTCCGACCACAAACATTTCTTCTAAAATGTTATTATGGTTGTTAATTATATATTTGATGTATGAATAAATTTTTTGTTACCTCTTTTCAATTTCTTCCTGCACAAATATAAATAATAAATTAACTAACCCTTCCATTTGCTAACATTTGACATTAACAGACTGAATAACTACAAGTGAATCCTTTTCGTTCACGAACTACGTAAAATAACGACAATACGATTTCAATATAACGACCTTGGTTTTACAGAATACGCTTTTTGAAAATTATCGTTATTTAACAACTTTTTCATCATAACGATACGTTATGGTATAACGACATTCTTACAGAATAACAGGCCTATTCTACTAAAAATATGTGTAACGATATCGTTACCATACGACTGTCGCTAAGCATTTGGTTGAACGACTTTAATAACGACAAATGCCAAAAAGGTATTCTACTAATCATATCGTTATCGAGTTATCGTTATGATGAGTTTAACGATAATATCTAACTTCATGTTGATTTTGACAGAATAAATTTATATTTATTTTTCAATTCAAATTTGACATTGATTCAAATTTGAAATTTTCATCGTACATAAAATTATTTATTATTCTCACCCTCGTTTTACAGTTTACACGCTCCATTTCAACTTGCGCCGTATGACATTTGATATAGGTATATGTCTATAAAATGATCAACAATAATATTGCGGATTTCTATTAATGATATGATTATTAATGATTAACTTAATACCACATATGATATCCTCCTTGCTATTGATTTCTGATAGCTTCCATGAGCAAAAAAATCCAAAGCTGCCATCATCTGAATTGAAAACAAAATGTTTATGTGCATTCATATGTAATGTAATACGCATAAATAATAATTTATAAATAATCTAGAAATTTTTGGCAAACCATTACTACAACGAGTTCCTCATATATGGTGATATTTGCGTAAATAAATCTCTACATACTTCTTCACTCATAAAAAAAATCTCAAATTTTCCCCCTGTACAGTAAAAGGAGATTATATAAAATGTCATATTAAAAAATGTAATATAATAATAATAATAATAATAATAATAATAATAATAATAATAATAATAATAATAATAATAATAATATCTTGCTCAGCTACAATTAATAAAATATCTTCTTCAGCCATTTTTACTTTTGTTTTCAAAATATATCTAACTTTACGACTTCAACGAGGCATGTCATTCATAAACGACATAAAATAACGATAAGTAACGATACGTAACGATAAATAAATTAGTAGAATAGGGTTTTGGCAAAAATCGTTATTATAACTACATGTCGCCTGGTAACGACTCGTAACGATACATATTTTTCTAGTAGAATAGACCTGTAAGCCAGTAAGATGGAATGCCATTCTAAGAAAAAATTGACTATAGCAACCTACTCTCATCCAAATGACATTGTCAAAATGTTTAATGAAATATATTCAAATAATATTTATTTTAAACATTTTTCTTTATTTCTGTATTCATTACTAATTAATTTGACAAGGGAAAGAAGATTTAATATAAATAAATGAAAATATATGCCTAATGCAGGCAATACAGATACCCCGAGAATCAAATGTTCAAAAAGCATAACTAATTCCGGACTAAGTCGTCACAAATAATTTCAGACATTCAAAAATTCATATTTTGCTTACTAATTTGAATTTTAATATCACACTTTTATTAATATTCCTAGTTTTTCATATGTTATCAGAAAAAAATATAAAAAAATATCGGTAGAATACCCCATTCTACTAACATATAGAGCCCATCTCCATATCCTGCATCCCTCATGTGTATTCGTGCAGATTGAGTTTTGACGTTGCGCCACTGGTGTGCTCCTGCTCAACTGTCAAAGAAATCAATGGCGTGTCAGTGTTCCGAGTGCAGTGGCTGCGAAATTCCTGCTTCTGCACTCGGCGTGATCCTGCATTCGCTACTCCTTGTTCTTCCTCTCGACAGCAGGAAGTATAATGGAATTGAAGCGATGCTCAGATTTGTTCGTACGTGTCAGACAAAGATTCTTTTATTCATATGCAGCTCGATTCACAATAGTTATTTATGATGTAAATGACTATGTTTACACCGTGCGTACTATTCTGATACGCAGATCAAGTATATACTAAAATTTATCTTAGTATGGTATGTTTACACCGGTATTTAAATAAACATACTAAATATTTTGGTATGTTATACGCGCTTGCGCAGATTTAACTGTCAGAGTCACCCTAACCTAAAATTACTTAATAAGGAAAAATAGTTGTGAATATATGTAATTTACATCGCCACACTATTAAAATTGTAAATATTACTAAACTTACACAATTTCCCTAAATGTTAATACACAATTTATAGCTATTAACATACCTAGCAATGTTATGCATATTAACTGCCGCAGATGTCGGTTTGAAATCCGAGCTTGTAGAGCGAGGATTTTAAGACATCTAAGGCTTGTTACATCCGTGGTTTGTTCAATAGTTTATCGGTTTCAGAAAATGAAGACATTATTTATAAATATTATTTTTTGAAATTTTCTCATTAATGCTACTTTCAGAATGCTATGGTTAACAGAACAATTATTTTGACATATGTCAATATGACAAATATTCAAATTATGTGCTTTATTCCTCATGGTTATTACTTTAGAGTAAAGTAGACCGTATTTAGAACAATAGGCTAACGTTATCTGTATGTATTAATGAAGAGCATTATATTTTCATTTTATTTTATTTTATTTTCATTTTGTAGACCGTTGTTGTCAAGTCAGTATGGTAATATTACCATACAGATGCAGTTATTACTTAGTTACCGGTGGTTACCAGCCTACTTTTGTACATTTAAACAATGGAATAATATCCTGAAACCGGTAAATTGAATTAACAGTAGTTTTAGATGGCAGAAAAATCGCATTGGTACACTTGCTGTTTACACCGTGCATGAGTAAGGTCTGGTACATCCCCCTTTGAACGTACCAAAAATGTGTACCAATTGCGTACCAAAGGTTTGGTACATAATGTTTACACCATTCGTCGCCATCTTGTTACGTCACTTGGTATGCGGACTAAATGTTTAGTATGCGTGGTATAAACGTACTCATGTTAAAAGCGACATTTTTATTTTTTTGAGTACTCAAGTTGACATTTCACCAGAATAATACCAACCTATAATCATAAAAGTCCCTATCGTTTTGTCGGCCTAGGCCTTGAAAAAGTATTTCTGGTTGATTTAAGGCCTGTGTCCACGATGCTAGAAATCGTTCCGAGTTCTCGATCACATTTTTTGATCATAAACACTGAATTTGTATGACTACAGATGTCAGGTTGGTCGAATTTATGAAGTTAGTTTCAGCCATTTCTACCAATACTAAAAACTAATAAAAATAAAAAATAAAAATTATCCCGGCAATAAGTAAATTAAATTTTTACAACGAATATATTAATTTATTTATAAGTAATTATTTATAATCAATATCAAAAATGAGTAGAATTATGTAATATTTTATAACCCTATCATTTTCAAGCTTATCAAACATGAAACATCCAGATTTTAAATTGGTAACAGTTAAATGAAATTAGTAACTTGTACGAAAAAATGGGACAGAACGCATTTTTCCATTCTAGTTTTCTATTAGATTTTTGCATCCGAGTTGGTAGTGTCCACGATCCGAGATATCGAATTGCGAACTATATCCGAGAACTCGGATCGATTTCTAGGATCGTGGACACAGGCCTTTAGCGATAACGAGAAGTAAAACAAGTTTTACTGGACAGAGGCACAAAAAATAAGATATAGGCAAAATATCTGTATGACGAACGAAAATATTGGCAATTACATAAATAATTTAAGTTTAAATTTGCATGTAGCCAGTTTAATCCTTACGCGACCTGTTCCGAATTGAAACAGATCATTATCTGAATTGTAAATATGTGCTTTTAGTTCAAGCAAATTTTAAAAAATATGAAAATAAATAGTGCACATTGTTTTAGACATTTATACCATTTAAAAAAATTAATTAACTCTAAAGACACTTGTTTACAAGCCATTTACAAAATCAACAAGTCTTCGTCCCTTCATTAAATCTCTTTCGGTTTATTATTTAATTTGTATTTGCTTATGACTCGCATTTCAAATTATTAACCTCATCTATGTATCCACCAAACAAGCAACATAGGGTCTGTGTAAATAAGTAAAATTATACGAAATGGCGTATGTATGTTGGTGTTTGGGCTTTGCTAACAGTGTCTGCCGTTTAATTAACCGTTTAAACAATAATTCCATTACGCCTATAGTGTATACAACGAAAGCAGGTTGCAACCTGCAGTGGTACACGGTAGAGCTGGTTGCCAGAAAAAGTGCTTGATTTATAGCAGTGGTACTAGTGACAAGGGTACTCTAAAGTTTGTGTTTGCTCAATGTACTAATAAAACATTGTTTTTTTATTGTTTACCAATGAAATAATGAGTAGGAAATGTACTCATATTTCGGTTTTTATTGTTTTGGATAGATGATCAATTTGTAAAAATTATTGTTCAGGTAGTTAAAACATTTCACTGCATTTATAAATTCAAATTAAATGGTGACTAATTTTAACAGGTTTTAATTTCAATGTAATATAACCATTGTAGCTTTATGCGCACCTAACATATGAAGGTTTATTTATAATAAGTATGTTTTCTAACAACTTATCACACAACATAAGACTGATTTAGAGTATATTTGATTTATTTGAATTATTAAAAAAAAATGTGCACCCGTATATGTGATTCCGTTGAATAATATTGTTTTTATATTTTGCGTTCATAATAAAGTCATTACGATACGCAATTGCGTATCGTACCTTCATTTCGATGCGCAATTTTTTGTTTTAGACGGTTGGTACTAGATGACGTTTCTTCAACCCATTTTTACCTAATTTATTTTTAGTTAATTGACAATTCATTTTAATAATATAATGTCGAAATTATTATTTTTTTTTATTTAGGGAAGATTATTTACATGAAAATGTACAAATGGTTACAAATATAATCACAAATTGAGTAAGTAAATGTTATTGTAGAAGGCGCAAAATATAAAAAATAGTATAAAGAACTCATTTTATAAGACTTTCTTTCGCACTTGTCAATTAGAAATTTTGACGCGTGCGAAAAAAACATGTCTTATAAAACACGTTCTTTAATATACTATTATCCAACACCGACTCATAATATAGTTGTTACTATGGTTATTCGAAATAACTAATGTACAACATTAGTCACTCCGTGAGAGAATATTTTAGAAGTCACTGAGGAATTATTACTGATTTTTGTGTTTTTTTAAATATAAATAAAAAGCAATTTTAGAAAATTATTTTATTATTGAAATAATTTAACATTATGAAACTTATTTAAATTAATATTAACATTTATGCTAAAACAGGTTACTTATCTTTACACAATAACAGCTGTCATATGCGACTGATGAAACAAAAACGAGAAACAAGTTAGTGGTTACTTGCTTCGGTATTAAATTCAAAGATGCTGCTTGTGCTTCTAAGTGAATACGTTTTAAAAGAAGGTGCTCATTTAATGTATTTTTCTTTCAAATAATTCGCAATGATAGACAAAAATTATTACAGCAAATTTTTTTCAATAAGAATATAACAGAACAACCGTTCGATACATCAATTGACTTGTCAATGTCAAACGATGAATGAAAATATAAAAATGATTTAAGAAATTTTTTAAAAAGTGTTGGATAAAACGTTGTATTACACTCTTGTGGAATGTAGTCACTAAAGAAACTTTTTCTTTCGTGACTAATATGCATGTCAACAATCATATAATAAATAACTATTCTTCATATTATACAGTGTGGTGACTCGAACACCGGAACGTAAAGATATGACGTGTAAAATCAGACTTTTCTGATTTTCTGCGTCCCTTATTACTTTCGGTAAAAAAGCTTCAAATAAAAATTGTGGAGCATAAAATGCTACATCTGAACGAATAAGCAAAATTAATTTTGCTTGCTTTGTAAGAGCCGAAATTGGCTATGAAAAAGTCGAAAACCACCTGCAAAATAGTAATAGCCATAGAATTGAGACAAAATAATTAACAAATATCTAAGGCTCGGACCACACTATGCATTTGGGGAAACAACTTGTTTTAAATGAATGCGTCCACACCGATGCGGTTGCGGTCCGGTTGCCGGATACTACCGCAGCATGTTGCGGTTTGGCGGGACGGTCAATTTGTCGCATGACAACTACAACACATTGGAGATAATGTGAGCGTTCACAATGGTCTCTACTATTATTATTTGAAGCTTTTTTACCTAAAATAGTTAGGGAAGGCGGAAATTTGGAAAATCTGATTTTACATGTTAAATTCCTATGTTCTGGTGTTCGAGTCACCACCCTATATGTTCACCCACATATAACTCCTAGTGTCAACCCCCCATCCCCCTGGAATATTATATCATTATATTATTGACAGCATTGTTTAAAAAGTAAATTTTAGCCTTATATAGGTTTATTAAAACATCTACTTAACTTGAGTTTATTTATCTTACTTTCATTCTAATAAGAAAAACACCGGAAACGGTCAGTAAGCGAAATACACTGCTATAACACCCTTTAAAAAAAGTATGAAAAAAAAATCTAACGGAATATAAATTTCAGTAGATTTTAATGTTACAAAAACCCTGGGGTCTGATTTTGTAACTTTGAAATCTACTGTAGATTATTAATAATAAACTATCAATAAAACACAGTAAACTTAGCGAGCGACGTTCGAAATTTATCTTTATAGATTGAATTCGGCTGGTCTCGGGTAGTCGATTTCATATCTGCACCTAATGGTGGCTATACAGTGGAGAAGAAATCTGAAATCTAATAGATTTCAATCTACAATAGATTTCAAAGTTACAAAATCAAACCCCTGATCAGACTGTGAGTTTTATTTGTTAGGTTGTTACGGATTTTTTAAATAAAAATAACAAATAAAATAAGTCTTTGTAAGTTTATATAAATCCACAAGGTGTTGTGGCTGATATTGTTTTTCGCTTATTGGCCATTTTCGGTTTTTCTTCCTAATATCCACAAAACACCTTCAAAATGTTAAAATAGAATTTTAAGAATTTAAAAGGTGTTTATTTTTTTAAATCTCGATATACGACTTTTAGTACGATTCTTAGAGAGGTTTACTTTAGATGGCAGGTGAATAAAATTTTTGTCAATTAATACAAGAACAAATTCTCCTACTTAATAAACTTTCCTGTACATATTTTTCCTTCATCGCCTACTATCTCCCCTGCTTTGTCACGTTCTTTGAGCGCATCAGCTCTATGCATGGTGCTATTACGGTGTGTCAGTTATGGATTTGCTATCGCTCGTCGCCCGCATCAATTACGACCTGAATCTCCTCGTCTCCGTCGCCGTCACCTCCCTCCCGTCTCGCACGGTGATTGAAAAAATACAAATTGCAGACGTAGCAAATCAGCGGCGTCTCACGCGCGTACGCACTCCACCGTATAAATGGACACGTCATCCAAGTAGTTAGCAGAGGCGGCGACGTACTGAATCGAAATGAGATAGATAATTACATAGTGATACTTTCATTATTACTACATATGTTCCGTACGTTTCCAGCTCTTAACATAGTCACTGTTTTAGTCTTTGTTTTTGTATTTTGTCTTATATTTTTGTCAGAAGATATTGGCCATTTCCAGCTGTTAACATAAGCACAGTCTTAAGTTTTTGTACTTATAATGTTTGTTCACTCAAAAAGGGATCACATTTATAAAACTCTTTACAATGCTTCAAAAATTATATAGTTATTAATGATATTAATGATGAGTAGTAACCATTACTCAAATTAAATAATAATGTAATTATTTTGTATAATTCTAAAATAACATTTGAAATAAAGCACGAAATTAATATGGTGAACAATCCACAATATTTCTAATATTCCACTTTAAATTTCAATATTGTCTGTATATCCATAAGATATGATATAATTTTATTTGTACTTATAAAAAATATGATTCTTTTCTTTCTGTTGTCCATATTTATATTCTCTCAACACAAAAATAATAACATAACCACCAAAATAATGACAGATAACATACAACGCGTAGAACTACTGCGCAACATAAAAAGAGATAGCGCTTACAACACTTATCTCTCTCCAACAGAACAGCGACAAAGACTATGACGAAAGTATGAAGTATGCAAACTTTGTGTTTATGCGCTATGACAAAGACTAAAGACTAAAACAGTAGCTGGAAACGTTCAAGCCATTATACGTATGACAAACTTTCAAGGTTATGACAAATAACAAAAACAGTGACTATGTTAAGAGCTGGAAACGTAGCTTTGGCCAACAAAAAAAAAACAGTATCTTGGTTCTGGGTACACTATTGTTCCTGAATATTTTCATCTATTTCGGGACAGATTGACATTGAATCATATGACATTTAATTTTGACACAACTTAACAAAAATAAAAATTTACCGAATGAATGATAACTTTTAATGACAACGAAATTGAGCATTCTATAACATTTAATGCCAATAAAAATAATAGAACCAACAATCTATCAAATATAAATAATTTTTTTCATACTTACATCTATAATAATTATTAGTAATACCACTAATGCGGTTTAGAAATTTGACATTGACATATATCGTTTGATTTTGTTAAGATGATGTTTAAAGTAGCGGTAGTGGGGGTAAAATACCAGGATTATTTCGTGGTTGCCGTGGTCCGACCAGGGCCAATCCTAACCTATCAGCCGCCTTTGTTCTTATATAAAAATGCCGCCCCCCCCCTCCCCATTTTATTTTTTCAGATATTTAAGTCATTCATATTGCAGATAATAGGGAATAGTTTTGACCTCTCTGATTGGCTGATTTTGGAGACAAACTGGCACTAATGCGAGCACCATCTACTGAATGTCTTAAACGGAACAGAACATAGTTCTAAATAATAGCATACAATGAATTAGAAATAAAATCATTTACCTAATACTATGTTTAAAAAACAAGTTTAATGATTTATGCGTAGAATTGAATTATCTACAAGTTTTATTTGAAACATTTTTGTCTAAAATTAATTGGGAACTTTACGAAAAGGAAAACTGATTTCCAATGTTAAACGTCTATGGCCCGCTTTTTGATTAACACCTTGTACCTATGTATATCTGTATCAAGAGTGGGGTAATTTAATGAAAATATGTTCCTCTGATTATATTCCTTAGGGTTTTTCTAAAGATTTTTGATTACAACAAAGAAAAGCTTGATTAAAACATTGAAAATATGATTACAATAATGAAAAAGTTTAATAATTACGTAAAAAAATTGATTATAATATTATTGTCACAGTATAATGTAAAAATTAATATTTTTTTGCTTTTAAATTTTTCTTGGAGGCGACCCAAAAAAAATTCTCATAGGGGCGCAAGGTTTCTAGTTACACCACTGATTGACATAAGTATACTCACTCTTTTAATAAAATAAACTATATATCTACTAGGATAGATATTTTTTCCAGTCAGCCAAACCAAATATTTAAAAGAATAATGCTTTATTACTCGTAATATGTTTATTCTATAAATTGTTGATATTTTTAAGATTCTTAATTTTTTTTCTAAAAAAAGTTAGAATGGCTTTGCCGCCCCTATGCGTGGCCGCCTTTGTTCTGGGAACAAAATGAACACCCGCTAGGATCGGGCCTGGGTCCGACTTTTTACTAACTTTTTTCAGGAACCGCGTTCCAAATAGAAACCGGTAATAATTTCAGGACTTACGGAACACAAAACCGGAAACCTGATCGAACCGGTTGCGTTACGAAAGAAAATAAGGTAGGCCGTAGAAAACAAAATTTGCACTAGTTTTACCTCATAATATTTTTGTTATGAAACAGTCCAACTCTGTGCAAAGCAGTGACCTTATTCACTGTCTTATTTATGAGGGGCCGAAATTTTGATTTCTTTGTTACCTTAACTGGGAGGCGTTTTATGGCGATCCTTTGCGTTTTGGTGAGACAGACTATACTCGCAATTGCAAGGTATATTCTCCACAAATCTGAGTGGTTCCGGTTGGATACATTTCCGTCACCACGATCATGTACTGTTCCAGTAGCGCCTAAACGAACAGCATTCGTTACCCTGGCCTGGCTGGTGTATCCTTACACTAGCATTACCGCGACGCTGAATTATGCAGCCCTCATCCTCGTTCGCGCACGAATGCCGCATAACTCATTGGGTTTGTTTTATACAAATACACGCTCAGCGTGATGTAGAGAGCGAAGCCCGGAGCGTAGCAAGTATTACACCAACCACGCAGGGTTTCTTAAAGTTCCAATGGAAATGTGTTTACATCAGCAACTGATTTTGTTGCAAAATACATAGTTTATTCGTTTTATTCATTGTTGTGATATAAAATTTATTAATTTAGTCTTTCTTGTTACTAGCGATGGAACGAAGATCCGTTTTTGAGACTGAATGTGGTCAATCAATAAAACTGGAATTTCGATTCCGCCCGAATTATTCAGGGTTTAAAAATGTTCTGGCGGGGCTAAAAAGGGACAACAGAAAATTTACCAACTAAAAACTATATATCATAAAATTGGAACATAAATGAAATTGTACAAAAGATGCGAATTTATCGTATGACTTAAAATATCTGCTTAATTTTTAAAAAATCTTGACTTTTTTTTAAAATTTACGGTGAAACTCAACATAAGACAGATAGAACATAAATTTCAATGGACCTTTCCAATTTAACGGCTATCTCTTTCTAACGCTGCAAATAATAAGAAAATGGCGCGAACAACTGCCAGTTGGGCTGTCAAACGAAACGTCAAAAATATTGCAGTCATTAAAATACCTGTATTTTCAGTGAAAAATTGCATCGTTAGACATTTTAACTTCAATAAAAGCTTTTGTAACTTATTTCGATAAGATTTTTTAAAGTTATTTGAGATATTCTCACATTTTATCTCTAAATTTTTTTAGAAATAAACACCATAGATCTCAGTTGTTCTTATTATGCGCAGATCCCCATTGCGCATATCTTCTATCTCTTTAAATTGAAAAGGTCCATTGTACATAGTATGTTGAAAATATATACAGAGTGTTCAAATATGTCTGAAGTGTGCCGCTCCACACAATTTTGACATTTGCCACTTAGATAGTATGACAGTATTACTATTTCCATGGGCGTACCTTTCGAATTTGGAAGCAGTCATTAGAATAATTTCAAGAACGGTGTTCTTTATGAAAACCCGAATGAAAATATGCTTCAAGAGGAAATCTGTCACGCTCTTCATTAAAAGCACAATGAAATGAAGTTAAAGATTTTTCAGGAAGGTATGATAATAATCAAATATCATGCACCTGTCATCATCTGTCATATGGGGAATAGAGTTTTGATGAATATGGAATATTGAAATATAATTTTGACTTTGACATTATTTTGGAACAAAAGTGATCACGTGACATTCATCCATATTTGATGACTCTGTATAAAATTTATTTCACAGGAGTCTACAAAATCTACCGTAATTTTCACCAAAATCTGATGATTTTATTATTAATTTCAAACAGTACTGCATTTTAAATCTGGCAACACTGGTGGCATTACTATTTGTTAGTCCGCACGCGTTACTTACACACAGTACTTTAGTAATACAATGTGACAATTTGAAAATTTTACAAAATAAATAATAAAATAGGTATACATTGTTACTTTGTATAAGTAATTGATGTATTAAAAATATTTCAAAATAAGTGTTGGTACTAAAAATAATTTGTGTGTGGGGGCAGAACTCCTTCAGATTTTTCCGTGTGGGGGCAGAGCCCCCTCAGATTTTTCCGTGTGGGGGCTCAAGCCCCGAAGCCCCCACGTAGTCGGCGCCTATGGTGGTTATATACTTTCCAGCGATAATGTTTACTGGAAACGTATTGGAAACGATCTGGTAGTTTATAATATTGACAACGAACTCGAATAGGAAACAAGTTGGGAACCACTGCTCGAATGCGAAAGATATAGAGGGCGGAATGAAATTTACACCGTTGAAGGGTGCATGGTGACGTAGTGTTATGTACTGCTTGGGATTTTTTTGTAAACATTAGCTTGAAAAAATATAATGCTGAACTGTGGACATAAAATGCAGATAGCATTTACTCCTCGTTTTAGTGTTCTGTGTTTTATTGCACTACAACTTTTATACTTCCGTAAATAATAACGGAAAATGGTCATTTCTATCGCAGTAACAGCTACATACTTGTAAAAGTTATTCGAGAAATATTACTTTTTGATGGTAAAATTTTGTAGTAAAATGTTTTTTAATACGCTTATAACTGTTTATAAAAAGTGATCTTTGTAATAAAAGCTGTAGAATTTTAAGTTCTACAACTTTTATTTGAATCCTTTTTTTACCTAAAATTATTAGGGAAGCAGGAAATTATAAACGAAAATATGTTAAAAGTTCTACGTTCGGCAATGCCGGTCACTAGCCTGTATGTCCCTGTATCCGAAGATGGAAATACCGGCCCTTAAAGCTACAAATAGTGGGAGTCATGGTTACGTGCTTGTTATACGAGATACACAGCATTTGTTTTTGCAAAATTTCGACGCTAAATATAGCGAGTCTTTGACAACTTTAAAAAACTTCTCAATGGAAGATTCAAAATATTTTATTGAAGCAAATGACAAACTATTGAGAGCTGCACTATGTTCATGCAACAATTTCAATAAATTTAATTAATTATCTATTAAACCAGACAATTACGAGATGTTATACAACTTAAGGTACCAAGTAATTATAGGTAATGAACAATACAAGTTAAGAGCACCCGACTAGAAATTGGGAGGCCGTGGGTTCGAATCCCGCTGGGGTACGTGAATTTTTCACAAAATCCGTCTTCGTTTATATATTTTATATATTTGACGGTAACTATGAGTTACAGAAATTTCACTGTTGCCTTACACTCAAAAACTGTCTTTCAATACAAGTTATGTTTGTAAAAAATGGACATTCTCTATTAAGACGTGTACAGTAGCGTGCATTTTTACTTCCTTGAACGAAGTAAAGGAAGTATTGTAATCGCGAAAAATTGCGGTTTTCAGATTTCAACGGAAATATCCATTTTGACCATCCCTGAATCCATTTTGACTAATTTCGTCGTGACGTCTGTACGTACGTACGTGCGTACGTATCTCACATAACTCAAAGACGGTAAGCCGTATAAAGTTGAAATTTTGTATTTAGGACTACTATAACATCTAGTTGTGCACATCCCTTTTTGGTCATTACATAATTTCTAGAAATGGTACTTTATTTGAAACCTATAATAGATTTTAATGAACAACTATTTTAAAATAAAATCCAAAACTTTTCAAATATGGTATATAAGACTTTAATGTCAATTGGAATAACATAGTGGATTTTGGTTAAAACAGGCTAACCGGAAGTGATACCTAAAGTTGTTAATAGTTTTTGTTGAATAAAATGGTTCCATTTTGATTTTAGAAATAAATGCTTCAAATGAGAGTTTTAGAGAATTAAATTCTGCGTCTAGCATATCAGGTATTCTTAAATTAGCCCTTTGTATAAGCGAGATATGTAAATTTAAAACTTATATACTTTTTGGTTTTTGTAATGACGCTTGCTATGGATTAGGATAAAAAATAACAAAAAAATAAAAAAATAGATGTTAATGTCAAATTGGGTCTATACTTCATATTGGTCTTGCGTACAAGGAAGTCGTGTGGTGTCCACATCAGATTTTTGATATTAGGCAATCCAACATGACGTCATAAGTGGAGGACAGGTGTGATTTTAACCTCACTTTTGAATATTTTTACAAATTGTTTATGTATATATCTTATTAATATGATATAAATCGAAGAATTTTGATACAAATTATTCATAACATTAAACCATAATTTTTTCCAAGGCTGCATCATTGAGTAAAATATGTATACAATTTATTTCTGACAGCTGCCCTCCACTAAATTCATTTGTTATGGATTGGTCTATTGAGAAGCGAATTAAGTTTATTTAGTGAAATGAATAGGTTATAGGTTTAATTTAGGAATTACCCCTTTCCCCACTCACACTATGCAAATACATGTATTTTAGTGACTGCAATAATTTTGACGTTTCGTTTGACAGCCCAGCTGGTAATAGCAAGCGCAATTTTTCTTAATATGTTCAGAGATAGTAAGAGATAACTGATAAATTGAAAACATTTTTTATCTTACACGATGAGACATCTGGCGGATGCAAATTTTGTAAACACGATATTGATATGTTTAAATAATGATGAGTTGGCACAAGTAAAGTATGATACAAGATCATGTGAACAAATGTAATGATGGAAACTGTGAGTAATTTAATATATTTTATTCAGAACTTATTTTTTTATAAACACTAGTTTTCACTTTTATTATGTGGAATTCTCATAGCGTGAATTTCCGTACGAAGTGAGTAACTGTGTTGAAATGAATTATTCTACGGACGTTTAGCTGAAAATACTTGCAAACTTGTGGGTAATTAATGTCCCCGGATTTTTCGTCTGCCACTCATTAGAGTGGCAACACATGTGGACGTTAAACGAAACGAAACTCAATTTGATTCATTTGTAAAACTCTTGTTACCAATTTAACTAGCATATTTTGTTGACAGGCTCGATTACTAATGAACGCACTGTCGGTTCGGAGTTATTCCCACTGAAAGGGTTCAGTTTAACGCGAAAGTATTGCGTTACATGCCTACCAATTTGTAATTAATTAAATTAAATAAATTTTATAGTAACATATTGCTGTCTTTCGAAGGGAAAATGGTCGACATGATTCATTAAGCATATATGATGATATTTTTTGGACGGATAATATGTTTAGGATGTGGTATATGATTTTGTATTGTTTTTAATAAGATAACAATATGTAGATTATATTATCTACGTGGTTTTGAATTACTAATTATTTAATATGCATATGAATGAATGACTCATTAAAAGATATGTTTATTATGCTCGTGGTCAATGAATTTTATTTTAAAAACTTTAACTGGTTATTAGGTGTTAACAATTACTCGAAATCTCAGACAAACAGCTCCGAAAATCGACATTATGTTGTCGAATTTGAGAGAAAACTGATATGTATGTGTTCTTTATGAATGATTTACCCAGAAGAAGTTGCAAGAGTGCACCGAAATGTCGGTGTTATAAGAGAATAAATGCTGTATGACTGATATGTTGAATAAAGGCCCATTCAGAATAAGAAAAATTAGCGGCAGTGTAAAAATTAGTGGCATCGGTAACATAAGAAATTTATAGTAAAAATTGTTTGCGTTCACAATGAAAATTTATTGATATTATAGTTTCTAGGAATTTTTTATTATAAATTACTAGAAACTTTACTCAGTGCAAGGTTGACAGTTATAGCTGTCATTTAATTTTTGCGTAATGGATGATGCCTTGTGTAAGAAAAATACATTACTGTGTCGGTTAGTCTCATTTCTTCCAATAAATTGTGGCAATCGCCTTGGTTCTGTCTGTTTAGTTTTATAGGTCGAACCCACCATCTTCTTCTATTTTTTTTTTTTTTTATTTTAAATTTATATAGTGCAACAGCTGATGCACACATCAAAATAATTCTTTTTCTATTGCTCATTTTATTAAATGCAATCAGACGTCAAGTCAATAAACGTCAAAAAAATTAAGCGTTAGCGGTAGTGTCAACGTAGAAGTTTGGAGTTTGCAAACTCGTACCGCTGCCGTTGCCACTGCGTTACTACTAATTTTCTTAATTTTTGGATGTGAACGAATACGTTTGCTATAACGCAATTAATCTTTTACCCAGGCCACTACAACTGCCACTAATTCTGCCGCTACCTTAATTTTTTTGTTGTGAATGATACTTAATTGTTAACACCTAATCTATACTACAGTCCAAAAATTTCCAACATTTAGCTGTCTACTATTAGAAATATTTATTTATTTAGATTACAAACCCAACAGGCAAGCCCAATAAGAGGGTAGGGAGAGACATGGAATAAATACAAAAATATATACAAATTATTAACAATTATTTACTGCGCGCCTAAATTGTTTAAAATCTAAGAGAAAATTATCTACATCTGAAAACATGGTATCATAAAGTAAACTCATCCGATAAATAGGGGAGGATAGGCGAAGATTTGTGCTAGTAAAAGGAAGGTAAAATGTGTAGCGGGACCTAGTTCTAATGGAGGGTACATGGAATTCTAGTAACAATAGGGAGTGGGAGTCATCAACTAAGCCGTTTATGAATTTGTAGAAATACATAATTAGGCTTGATTTACATTAGCAGTACAATGATGGTACAATAACGGTATGATACTTCTTGATCCAATGTATTTTAATGGACCATTTACATCTACGTTCTCAGTATGTTGACGGTACGATGACGGCCCAGTGATATTTACTGATTTACATTAGCGATACGACCACGGTATAGTATAGTTTTGTTTCTATTGAAAAAATATTGTATATTATAGTAACAGCGTAGTATTTCTATGCGAGGGGAAGTGGAAGTTTGCGTTTGAAGAGTACATGCACTTCAAGTTGACGTTGATGCCAAAATCAGCCGAGTGAAAGTAAACATATGCTAGTAGGTAATTAACATTTGACATGTTTTTGACTTTTTCATATTTGTCTTTTAGTGAAACCAAAATGTAGTCAAAATTAGTTATGAGAAATGATTATACATATACATTTATTGTACAAAAGTTCTCTGCTTATAACAAAAACGTGAAATATACACTACCGATTATTACAGAATATACAAGAAAAGTAGTATCGTTTTGTAAAATTTTCAGGATTTTCTTCTTCTTCTTCTTTGACAAGAGTAAGGACAGTTATAACCAAGTCGGTATTTGGGAAATTTTTAAATATTGCACGATATTTTCTACTTTTGATAAAAACAAGACATATGCACCACAAACTGTCATAATACATAAAAGACAAAAGTATATTGTCATGGTATTTTATTATGTTCTTACCGTCGTGGTACCGTCTAATGTAAATGCTTCGTGTAATTGATATACCGTCACTGTACCGTTATTGTACCGTCATCGTACCGTCATTGTACCGCTAATGTAAATCAAGCCTTAAAGTATTTTCTCTGCGTTCCTGAAGACTTTTTAAGTTGAACATAATTAATAACGAAGTATAGGACACTGATCTATCAGGAAAGAAGCCATTGAATTTGAAAAACAGATATCGCAAAAAAAAATTCTGAACTGCTTCAATTAGGTCTTGGTGAACTTCATAAATGGGGTTCCATATAATATTGCAGTATTCAAGTTTGGTCCTAATTAGAGAGTAATATAGTGTAAGGATAGAACGATAGAAGTAGTGTCTTTAAATGAGGAATAATCATGTCTGGCATATGCAATAAATTTTGCTTAAAAAGTGTTTGAGTACATAATAACTTGAAAAAACTGGAGATCGCAGGTCGGGGGATTTTATCTTAAATTATTTTGTAGGATAACACTTTTTTAAAAGCATAATTATATAAATAAGCCAGACAAAATCAAAAATGTAAGGATGAAAATGTTGTCAAAATGTATCAGAGATAATAAAATACGTGCATACATCAGAAACAACTAAATATAACTAACTAGTTATCTTTACTTGTTTCTGATTTGGTAATGTAAGGATCTTATTTTCCAACTGTACTTTAACTATCCCTGATGATTATTCATTTGGAATCGAAACGTAGGAAAGTTAATCAAATTACTATTTAATAAACACTGTTTACCAAGACTGCATCTCCAATTATTTCTCATCATCCCTAAAATTAATATTTATGGATAAATTATTGCGGATCGGAAAACTGAGCTGCCCAATTGATTTCCCGCGAAATTTTGAGTAAGAAATGGTTAACAACTCGTCTGGTCCAAAAAAATGAAATTGCTGGTGTTTTCAGTTAGGCGACGATATCAGTTATAAAAGGCAAAACCTACGAGCAGACACTATATACAAATTTAAACATCAACGTTTATTCTGTAGACAGTGTAGCCGTACGTGTAAAGTACTTAAACAAGTATACAGGGGCGTCACTAGGTTCTTTTAACAGGGAGGGCGCAACAGGGCGCACCTTTAGAACGAAATAATTTTTGACAGTCTAATTCTGCATTTAAATTTTTTCATGTTTAAAACATAAAAATATTTCTTTCGGAAGATTTCAGATGTAATGAAGCGAACACAAATACTTATCTGTTCTTCTGCAGTGATGTCCCGAGGATCATCTACTATTATTGCAAAATAATCAAAATTATTAATTTCCGCAGTTATTTTGCGTATTATACATTTTGCACTACTCTATATAACATGATTATGTGACGTAGTGAACAATACGAGTAATGTGCATTTTGAGGTACATTGTAATTCTGGAGAAAAGGATCAAATTTTTTAATAACTAGAGTCTATAAAATTGGTCTTATTTGTTGAATTTTTTGTTTCATTATGTCCTTGCAATGGGATAGCCTTAAATAATTTCGTCTCTTTTATAGCCTGAATGGTGCATCATTTTGATTTCTTATAGTACCTTATTTCTTAAGAGGAAAGGTTACCCCTATATTAAAATATGAAGCGAAAATTCAATTAATTGTTTCGAACTATTAACATTTTAAAAAACTCAACACACGACACGCATACTTCCGATATTAACCTGAATTAAAAAAAAATATTATTGAAATCTATTAGTATTTGACTTTGATTTTAATGGTAAAACGAGAAAAGTCCAATATTAATAGATTTCAATAATTTTTTTTAAATGCAGGTTAGTATCGGAAGGATGCTTGTCGTGTGTTGAATTTTTTAATGCGTTAATAGTTCTAATACAGGAATAATTTATTTGAATTTTCGCTTCATATTTTAGAGCAGCGGTAACCTTTGCTCTTCGGCTAAATCGTCTCGTTGCTTATTGCAGATAAATAAGTGCATAATAAAATAGTAAAAAAATCAGATTGATTTTTAATAATTTATTTAAATAAAATCACGGAAAGGGGGCGTAAAATTAAACAGGGAGGGCGCAAGCCTCCTCAGAAATGGTCTATCGACGCCACTGCAAGTGTAGAAAAAATATGAATCATGCAGTTGATATATGAAATAAATTATTTGGGGTCATTGACCTTGCAGTCCGTCCTTGCATCTCCACAGCCTTCTTGGGGTACGTTCGGCATTAACATTTTGAGCGCTCAGAGCCGTCGATTGCGTTCGGCATTGACATTAGAGCGATCTGTAGCGTTCGGCATTAAACTCGCTAAGCATATTGAGCTCGCTCTGTGTGCTCGTTGACCAAGCGCCGAGCACACGGAGCTCTCAAATCTGAGCATGCGTATAAGCCTTTAACTCAACTGTCATGTGGCACGTCAGTTAAAAATTTCATTTCCCCGTAAAAACTAGCAACTCAGAACTTAAACCGGCGGAGGGTAGTTCTCAGAATTCTGTACCGTGCTCTCGCCTAATAGTTCTAAGATATTTTGACTCATTTATAGCAAAAAGTTTTAAATATGAACAACAATTTATTTACGTGTCCTTTATGTTCATTTACAGTTAAAGCATATTTTATAGAAACATTACAAAAACATGTTGAAAATGAACATAAAGATGTAGAATATAGGGAAGTTAGAAATAATATTTTGTACAAATTACTCAATATTCATATATATTCATCATAAAGCTTGTACGGTGAAACGTAATTTCATTTTTACCTACTAAGAAATCTTATAAAAATATAATATTTTAACACTTATGTGAAAAACTATTAATTCATTAATACACGTTTTACTCCTGTACTATTCCTGTTCCTAGTTGCATATTTGTGTATTATAATTTCCCGCTTAACATATGAATCTGGAGAGTTCGGCATTAGCATTAACATCTGTGAAATCCGTCACGTGACCTATGAGCTCTGAGCAATCCGTAGATTTCAATGCCGAACGTACCCTTGGATGTCCACCATCAAGAACCTAACCCTGCAACGACGGGTCCCGTTTACAGCTCCCAATTTTGACGCAGGGAAACAATTCCCATTTTAAATATTTAATTTCTCCTGGGGAAAAACGACGCACGACAAAGAGAAGGGACTTGCTCTCGCCCTGCCCGCTGCGCTTTCTGGAATTAATCCTGTGCCTAAATAATTAATCTCATTTAATTCCCTTTCATGAATAGTGAGGGTTAAAGTGGTCACTGTGAAATGTGGATACGGGAATTAATATCAGATTAAATTAGTTTTATTAAAGCGCAAATCTTTTGCATGACCTGATAAAACCTGACTACTCAGCCTCAAAGCCAGATTCGCAGGAAGTTTTTGCGAGGATTAGCAGGAATTAGTTCGTTTTTATATGCTTGCAGGAGACTGAATCCCTGTTCTTTAAAAAGAAGGTAATATTGTATATAAAATATTCTGTACTGGCTTTTTACATGAATATAAATATTATTTTAACTTTACAGTAAAAAGTTGATATATTTATGTATATGCCAGAAAGAGTACCTACATTGTTATGAAATCTTTATAAAGGCATAACAACAAAACGTCCGGAATTTCCTTTTTTTATTTTGAGATTCTTCATTTTTTATACCTTAAAGGAAAAATATAAATGAATCAAACAAGAAAATAATAATAAAGCAAACATCATAGTGAATAATACAAAGAATATATTAAATGTGAAATAATTGAAATAAATTTAAGTCAAAAACATTAAATTACATTTTGATTATTGTGGCATAGAACGTTATATTTTTCATATTTTGAACATACAAAAGAAATAATTTTTATACAGCAATAAACAGTATTTTTTGTTATTAATACATTTATTATACATTACCGCGTAAAAGTTATCTTTTCATATTTTATTAACTTGCTTAAAGAATTCTTGTATTATTTGGATAAATATTTCGGTTATTATCCTATATAAAGATAAATTCATTTTCTGTAGTGGGGGAGTTTTCGTATTTTTAATTTTTTTTATGTAAAAATATTTTTAAATCTACAGCGATTTTACTTTTATATTTTGTAAAATTTTAATAAATACCGGAAAAAAGAAATGTTAAACTTTTGCAATATTTCCTTCCCGTCATTATAGCGTACATAACATGTGCGAATTAAGTCTCGACATACGTACCCGAAACGTGAAACATAGAAAGAGACAAAAACAAAACACGGCCACCTGTTTATGTTTACATTTGACATTTGACAATTTAATTTCTGTTTATCGTATTTTGTAGGTTTTACGTTTACATATTTAAAATATAATAATTTGCTTTTTGCGATTCGATATTGAATTTGACGTTTCAATATAAAATATTGGCGAAAAAATTCAAAGTGGGTGACGCCTGGCGGTAGATTTGTGAACTAGAGGAATAAGGAAACGTTGATAGCATAAATTGAAACGAATGTAATTTTAAACAGGTTTAATTTATATTTGTTGTAAAAGAAAATGGGATATATAGTGTATATTACATTTTAAGGTTTAAATAATGATCAGTATATGCCATAGATACTGCTCAGTGCCACAATGCAGTAATTACAAGTCAAAAAGTGTAAGTTTACACTATAACCTAAGTGACAAAATATGATCTTGAAATTTTCTTTCCATATCCTATATATTTTTGACGTCTCCAATCGGTTCTATTTGTTCTATAGGATAGCAAAATTCTTCTAATTTTATAGCCAAACTGTACTGTTTAGTTTATCAACATTTCACAAGTTTTTCCCTTACTTCTTCCAAATCGGTACAACTAAATTTTTCTATTTCTTCTGCTCGGTAATACACAAACAAATAAACGAACAAATTAATAGCAAAATAATAATGATAACTTTTGTTATAAAACAATAAATATAGTTTTGATTTTTACTAACCTGTTTATATGCAACAATATGTTTGCATTTGCCTATCAATCTTGCTCTACAACTAAATTTTGCTTTTCAGTAATTTATATTCTCATTTAATAAAATTTCATTCATATGAGGGTCTCAACTCAAATGACTGGTTTTTAAACAAGATCCCAGTATTGTACCTGATCCATCACCTTTTCTTCCACAAAGCAATACATGTCCTGCCTTAAAAACTGTTTCGCCTTACTTTATAGGACGTGCAGAAGCAATGTATTCAAAAATATCACCTAAATGGATGTTAATTTTCTCCTTATTAAATACTTTGCACTTTGAGATGCATATGGCCAGCAATAAGGAATGAGAGAAATGTCCTTATTCCTCCGCCATCTTGCTACCGTCAGGCCTGCCACCTATAGTTCAGTTTTTTCGCCAATAGAAGAATGTTCATATTTTCATTCTAAACTAGCGCTCGCAGCGGATAACTACGGCGAACCAAAGATGTTGCATTCGTTATCGTATTGCGGGCTATTTAACTAGCAATAAATTTAAAATCGTTTGTACAAAAAAATACGCTATGTTTTACTACTTTTATTGCATTGCAACATGACTAAACTCCCCCATTTCCTTCTTTTTTTTCGTACTTTCTTTGCAGATTGTAAAATAATTACCCTATCTTACGAGTTCTATTCAGTTGATAATAAAGTTATTAAAAATAAACCCTAACCATAAAATTAAATGAAAATAAAAACAACATTTGTAGGTATTTCTTTCAAGAACAAGTTTCTCGTCTTCAATAGTAAAATTTTAAGCGAAATTATTTGAAAAAAATACAGAGGAATTTGCATTATTCAACCTGTCAACCATGCCAGGGGTTCTAACAGCACTTTTTTCCTCAGAAAGTGGTTAAGATTACTCAACATGAAAACTGTAAACCATGCCATGGGTCAAAATAGATGCAAGACTTAAGTTATTTTTACCCCCTGCTACCCTTGGTAAGGGAGGTATAGGGATCGTGCTAAAAATCGCATATCGAGATTTTGGTAAATGACCGCGTTTTAAGGTTCCTAGAATCCAATTTTAACATTTTCACAATGATGTCTGTGTGTATGTGTATGTGGATCCTCCACTCTAAGGGCCGGTATTTTCATCTTCGGATAAAGTGCTGGATAACTTATCTGTCGGATACATGAACAATATCGCATCAAAAAATGATATTCAATATAATTTACCTCATTTATGATCTTATTTCGATGCGATATTTTATCATTTATCTGATAGATAGTTATCTTGAACTTTATCCGGAGATGGAAATACCGGCCCTAACTCAAATACTATCATTCAGAAAATTTTGAAACCTTGTATTTCGAACTTTTTCTGTAATGGAAAGAGCCCATTATATTTTGGTGAAAATCGGATAACCGGAAATGGCACTTTACTAGAAGCTCAAAATAGTTTTTCTTCGAAAAATACCTTTAAATGTTATTTTTTCGAGATTAATGTTATTATAAAAATTAAAGATTATTAAATTTACTATAGATTTGCATTAATACTTTTTCTACAAATAAAAAAGGAAATAGAACAATAGAAAAGGAATTCAATACAGTATTTAAATTAATAAAAATTAACGATTCACAAAAATGTTTAACTAATCCTCATTTTTGGATTAGTGAATTCTATTCTATCCCGGTATTTAAAATTTAAACATTTTATTATAGTTCCGGTGACTCAGTGGTTAGAGCAACGCCTCATATCATGAGTGTCGTCGGGGCACTGAGTTCGAATCCCACTAAGGCATGGATATGTATGAATGTGAACCCACTCTGTAATTGGGATTTAATCCTGTTGAGGGGTTTAAAAATGGTAGTTACTTGGATTAGATTAGACTATATTTTAAGAAATAAACTGTCAAAATTCGCGAATCCAAAGATGAGGATTAACTTAATCTTTTTTGCGACTCGGGCTGTAAATGGCGGGAGATATTGTGTTGGCCACACCAGATATTTTACTTTTAATAAGACATTACGGCTTATTACTAATTTCAGAGTGTGGCATTCTGCTTTTTTAGTCGCAGGTTTTGGTAAGGACTATATATCTGAACCATTGAGGGTTCTTACTGGGAGTCACAGCACTCAAAATTGTCGTGGAAAGTGTACCTCTAGAATCCCTTTTGTGAATTTTGAAAATTGGAAATAATTTGACATCAGTGAGATTCGCATTCAAGCATTCGGGTAGTTCGAATCACTATCGATCACTTACCGTACTCACACACGCGGCCACATAATTAAATTAGTGTAGATTGTTGATTGACAATATAATTCTCCAAAACTTTAAGCTCCAATCAAATACCGCCTCGACAGCAGTGTTTTCTACGATAAGAAAAACTGTTTCCCACTGCTGTCTAAAGCATCCTCATTTGACAAACACCCTCTCGACTCTTAGCAACTCCTGACGTCTTACAATCCGTGAATAGTCAAACACTTTAATATTTTCACCTCCTTAAAGCTCCCTCTATATAAAACACCTACAACTGCAGACTGCAGCGATGGTTATGACGACAGAGAGGCAGAGAGCGTTTCTTGCTCTGGGTTATAAAGAGAGCGTGATTATTCAGACTTGCGGACGGGCCCGGCTGAATGATAACGTTGTCGAGTGCACGTGTGTGTGTGCTTATGCATGCGAGTGCGGTGATGGGGTAGCTTGTGGTCGCTATGTTCTGTGCATGTACCTATTACCCATTGTATTCATCACGTAAATAGGACTCAAAAGTTTTTAAAAACCTTACTCAAAATAATGCGGGAGCTGCTCTTCTAAGGTTGAGCCAGCCTAACTTAGTAGGTTGTGTTTTACTGACAATTTATGTTCATTTTGCGAGAGCACAACAAAAAAAATCTGATGTGGCCAACACATAACCTCTCGCCAGATATTTTACCTGGTTGTATGCATAAAACGAAAAATATTTTTAAATACAAATACATATATTCATGTCTCACTACAAAATAATTCTCACATATATTTGCAAAATCTATGGGATATTTTAATATAAATTATGTACAATACATACATTTTCTTTATATTCGATATCCTGAAATTTTCTTTTTCTACTTTCCTTTTCTTTTTCTTTGTATTTTTAACTTCTTTAATATAAGTATTTACATAAATTTTCTATCAATAATATTTAGATGATTTTTTTATTGTAGCTACTACTTCCGGTTGTTCAATTGTTACCAAAACTTAATCAACTCTTCCCATTATTGTTAGATTGAGGAATCTGTAGTTAAAAATGTCTTAAGTCTTATAGTATTTGAGAAATCGTGGATCCAACATCCACACACACATCTACACACACATCCACACGCACATCCACACACACATACGGACATCATCGTGAAAATGTTATAATCGGATTCTAGGGGCCTTAAAACGTGCTTATTCACTAAAATCTGCATATGCGATTTTTAGCATGAATCCAATACCTCACTTAGCGAGAGGTAAAAATCTGATGTACCCAACACTATACCTCCCGCTATTTAATTTTTATTAATTTAAATATACATACTTACATATTTAGTAATGCTGGAAACTGTATTAAAATCCATTCCTTATAACTATGATTCTATTCACACTTTCTTTTTAAAACGTTACTAATTAATTTGAAATGATTAGTTCTGTAAAAAAGTTAATAACCCTTTTAATTTCTTAATCTAACAAATTTATAATTTTTCTTTACAGGATTAATTTCAAGAAGATACTATGGTTCTTGTTGCGTCCACGAATTTCTTATTGCTCTTCTAACAATAACACTAATTTATCATTGACATATTTACTGTCAAACAACGAAAGATGTATAAATTACTCTTCGTTTTTATCTTCCGTCACCCTTAGGGAAGGAAGGTGAAGGTATGTCTTTGGTCAAAAATTCGGTGGTGAGTTTTTGATGAATAAGCACGTTTTAGGGTCCTTAGAATACGATTTTACTATTTTTACGATGATGTCTGTATGTGTGTGCGTGTGCATGTGTGTATGACAAAATTTCACCTACGATAACTCTAATACTACAATTCCAAAAATTATATTTTTTCCGTATTCTTCTTCGTTACATCCATATGAAAAGATGATTAGGTTTTGGTTATAATTGGTCAACCAGAAGTACCCCAATTTGAAGATTTTAACAGTTTTTCTTTAAAAAACGATGTTAAATATCATTTTTTCACATTTAATGTATTATTATAAATATTAAAGAATATTTTATTCTCTATACGATTTGAATGCATTTTATACTTCATATAAAACGGACATAGAGTTAAAAAATTATAAAGAAATTATTATATTAGCCTGCTATAACTCTGGAAACAGCTACTATATTAAGAAAATTCTGATTGCAAGGTGCCAGTGTCAAGTGCAATTAACAGTATGTTTGTGTTATAATTTTACTGGAAATATAGGATCTTTTGCTAGATACTTTCTGTATAGAATTTGTATAAAATACACACAACTGCCATAAGGTAATGTACAAGAAATAGAATCTTTTGCAAGGAACTTTCTATATGTCATTTATACAAAATACATAGAACTGAGAGAAGGTAATGTGCTGGCCACATTTGATTTTTTTCATTGTTTCAGTACCTACTATTGAATTATCGCTTGTTTATCTCGCGAAAGTAAATCGGATTTATGTATAAATCTCGTTGATAAATTCGATTTAGAATCCGATTCTAAATCCAATCCAGATCATTTACATTATTTTCTTAAATACGTTTTCTAATTTTAAATCCGATTAAGGGCGTCGATATAAACTTACTCATTTTCAATAATTGAAAACATGTATGTGTGAATTAATAATGTGGTCTTGTGCGCAATAACTGAAAATATGCATGGATTAATAATATGTTTATAGCCCAAGTCTCACACAGTCTCTGCCTGGTGTAGTATGATAAACTCTAACAAATGTTATTTGGTTTACTTTTGTAATCTGCCGCTATTCAAAATTAAGTAAAGAACACAAGAATTAAAATTAGTTAAGAATATGGAATAAAGAAAAATAAAGATGTATAAATAAGTGATATATAGCAATGTTGCGACATAACGTTAAACGGATTAAAAACCCGAATATTTTAAAAACTAATAACTATTTTTAACTTTAATAGTTTCTACCATAAAGTTATAAGGTATATTTTTAATATAAATTACTACTTTTCTAATGTGTTTCTTGTTACTATAGAAGCGGATCACATTTACAAAATAGGTATATATATATATATATATATATATATATATATATATATATATATATATATATATATATATATATATAAATATATATATATATATATATATATATATATATATATATATATATATATATATATATATATATATATATATACAGGCTGTTTCCTTTAAAACAACCAGTGCTTTTTTGGGCGAACTAATGACTTTAGAAAAAAATGTTATATACAAGAAATGATCAAGAATAAGGGGGCTAATTTATTAATAATAACAAACCGAAAATTCGACCAGTGGTTCTGAAACGGTAGAAGCCCATTAGATAAAGATTTTTTTCTGATTTCAACGATATTAATTTATATAGGGTTAACTACTGGTTAAATATTTTTGGTACCTATGTATAAAACATTTTTCTCTAAAGTTGTTAGTTCGCCCAAAAAAGCGCTCATTTTTTTAAAGGAAACGCCCTATATATATATATATATATATATATATATATATATATATATATATATATATATATATATATATAATGCTTTTCATGTTGCAAGTGGAATAGAAATTTTTGAGGGAAGGGAGAACAAACAGGGGACAAACATGTCGCATGTAACAGAACCAGCTAAAGGGAAGAGAAAATGCATGTGCATGTGCATTTATATGGGCATGTACATGTTCTCTGCCCTCTGCGAATGAGCAACCAGCTATGCAATGTGCGGATGAGTTGTGGTGTACTTTACTCCGTGTAATGAAACTTTTAAATTGTCGGGAGGGATGATATGAGATTTTTTACAGTACAGTTTGAGATGTACGAAGGTTGTGCTTGTGGTGACGTTTATACCAAGGTTGGAGGAATTTATTAATACAGGGTTTCATATGGAATATTAAAAACTGTTCTCTTTGTTACTTTATTTTATATTTCATTTGAGTGGTGTAATTGCGTATGTGTAAATATATAAGCTGTTTTCTTTTGTGATGGCACTGCGTAGACAGTTTATGAATATTTGTGAAAAAATGAATTAAAATTTTTAATACATCTACATAGTAAGTAAATACAAATTGCCAATTGTAGGATTTATCATACTGTTTTGTATTAAAAAATTCAAAAGAAAATTATTATTGATTTTTATTATGCTATCAATGCGGATGCATTCATACATTGTAAATTGTAATATAAATCTTCTTCCTGGATTTACTAACCCTTAATTAGTCGCTTGAGTCGATATGACCCCACGTTTCATTTGTAGCAACCTCAAAATTTTATACTTTTGCTTGAACTATTATCAAAACTCACCTACCTTGGTAGCAGGTGTAGGACTTTATCTTTCAACTAAAAATGAATTTATTTCCAATTCTGACCGAGCGCTGTATAAAAATATTAGAATCAAATAGTATATGCTACAAAATTATTACAAACTATCACAAAATTATTATAAATTCTACAAAATTACTATAACTGTTACAATTATCTCGCAATAATACAATATCGAAAGAAATAGTAAATAAATATACAAAAAACCTACCTTGAGTAGTTTCTATAAGTGAAAGAAGTCTGGGGGGCAATTCTAGAAAAATGAGATGTCAGTGAGATTTGACAGAAGTGAGAAAAACGTCACGTGACTTACAGGTCACTTAGTGCGATTTTTTTCTTTAATTCTTGAAATAATTTTGTCGTCTCACTACTTCACATTTCATCTCACTACATGAAAATTATCTCCCCACCATTTTGGTGGTGAGAATCATTGTCACTCGCTAATGTTAAATAGAAATTTGCTTAATACTCAATTATATTATTATTATTTATTAATATTACAAATAAAATAGTAACAAATATCATGGTTGACGAAAGAGAAGTAGCTGCTGCTTTAATGCATTTGGAAAATACAGAAATTACTTTTCGAATCAAATTTTTTAAATATTTCGGCTGAATAAAAATTTAGTGGATCGCTTGGGTGACAATTTAAACAAACCAACCAAATCATAGATCAGCATTAGGGTTTCAAAAAAAAAAAAAAACTAAATACTTTACGTTTTTTGATTTGTGGGTATTCAGCTTGGTGTTGGAAATGACATACATTTAGCTATTATAACTACAACCTTTAAATATTTTACATGTACTTATACAATACAAATACGTTTATACGTAGTAAGACATTTTATTTGTAGAAAATTTAGCTATACGTTAGTCACTCCTAAGCAAAAGGGCGGAGAAAATTTGGTCCGCGGGCTGCCTATCACAGATCACTACGCTACGGACTCAAAATTCAATAAATCTAGAAAAAGTAGTTACGAATGGCAACATTATCAATACCAGCTAAAATAAAAATAAGAATATCACGGCAAATATGTAAAGGCGATCAAAGAAGAGTGCAATGTAATACTGTCAATGTCAAAAATCACTCTTTTATGTCAAATTTTTCACTTGCTAAATCATGGCATTTAGTAGGTGAAATATATCTTACTTTGTTTCGGGAATTAAAAAAGTGAGAAAATATGAAATGAGATGAGAGTAAGATGAAATTTTATGTCATCTTGTGAGAAAAATCTCATATTTCAAGAATCGGTATCCTGGGTACAGGGATTCGGTTTCTTTTTAATATAATTATTCTAATAAAACTCTGACTTTTGAAGACCCTGTTTTCAAATTTAGCCCATCCCAACCAAATGAGTCTTGAAGACTGACCGCGCCCGGTGATCTTGTGAGATGCATCGCGCTTTTGTTTAGATAAGTACAGTCGTACGATTAAATATTAAATATGAAATAATTCATGATTTACATTCATTATACATTTAACTCCGGATAATTTTAAAACTAGGCAACTTTTAACGCTCTCCCCTGCTCTACCGTCCTAGCTGGACGTCTTACGGATATATCAGTGTCTAGCGTCGTGTTAGCTATATACAGTAACTAGTGTATTGCTTTTTGTACATTTCTGACCCCATGCGACTAATTGCATAACAATTTTATTCAGGGCTGATCAGTGGGTTTGGCAAGGTGAGCGTCCAATTTATGTGATTATTTCCATTACGTATGGTATTTCTTTTTGAGAAAAACTGATCCTTGACATTAGCTTTTTAACAATAATAATATTAATAATAATATTGGGGTTTTTTCCACCAAACCCTAGAATTTAGGTTTTCTGGTTTTCGCTGCTGTTTTTTGCTGCAAACTGATTCATTATAAGTTTTTACTGATGAACTAATAATGTTATCAACGGAATTAGTGAAAAATCACTAAATATGTGGCTCCTCGGCTCAGTATCTCCCGAAAATTTTACGAAATCAAATTCACATTCAACTCATTTTGACCCCAGCTTCCATAATTACTTATACAACATGTTTAAAATAAATTCTGTAATTTTTTCTATTTAACTACAAGTCTATAAAAAACTTTATTATAACAAAATTTTATTTATTTTGTTAATATTTAGAATAAACTGACTTGAAAAAATTTCACCCATTTTAGTGATAAGTAACCAGTTTGGAATGGTCCTAGTGTATTGTTAAACCAAAAAGTATTGGGAAAAAGCAAATTCCAAATCACTCCGAAATAGTCCATTACCTAGTGAAAAATTCTTCGAGAACAATCTGAATAAAAATACAGTTTTGAAAGAAAGATTTCCCGAATGTTTATTTATCCTGTTCTCCTTACTTTCATCCTGCATCACCTATCCTGTTTCTCTTTTTCCTTCTTGTAGGGAAAGCCGTAATTTAGCATCCAGAGGGGGTCAGTGCTTCTGAATTATTCAGCCGGCAAGTCGTACTGGACTGTCTCCATTACATGTGTTCTCAATCTGCCGCACCACCATCAGAGGGATCCCACTGATGGCATTCGAACTAGAATTGCTAAGAAAAGAAAGAGATTTTTGGATGTGGGAATAATGGAGGTTTAAATGGTTATTTAAAGCAGTAAATAGTATTCTGGCAGAATGTGGAATGTACCTAGTTTGTGTGATAAAATATTTAAAGCTGTGGCTGTACAGTATAACAACAAGAGTGAACACAAATATAATATTACAATAATATATGAAACGGAACTTACAGAATGGTCAAGTTGAAATAGAAACACATGTAGATAACGGCGATATACCTAAAAAGACGGACATTTACAAAAATAAATAGATAAAATACACAGAGCACAGAGTGAAAGTCGTCAATAAAAACGGATGATTTCAAAATTATAATAAAGTAACAGGTACTGTTTTTTACTTCCTTGTACAAAGTAAAGGAAGTATTGTATTCGCGAAAAATTTCGGTTTCCAGATTTCAACGGAAATATCCATTTTGACCATCCCTGAATCCATTCTGACTAATTTCGTCGTGACGTCTGTACGTACGTACGTACGTATGTACGTACGTATCTCGCATAACTCAAAAACGGTAAACCGTAGAAAGTTGAAATTTTGTATTTAGGACATCTATAACATATAGTTGTGCACCTCCCTTTTTGGTCATTACATAATATCCAGAAATGGCACTTTATTTGAAGCCTATAATAGATTTTAATGAAAAACAATATTAAAATATAATCCAAATCTTTTCAAATTTGGTATATAAGACTTTTATATCAATTGGAATAACATAGCAGATTTTGGTTAAAGCAGGCTAACCGGAAGTGATATATTACCTGAAGTTGTTAACAGTTTTTCTTGAATAAAATTTTGAATTTCATTTTGATTTTAGAAATAAATGCTTCAAATAAGAGTTTTAGAGAATTAAATTCTGCGTCTAGCACATCAAGTATTATTAAATTAGCACTTTGTATAAGCGAGATATGTAAATTTAAAACGTATATACTTTTTGGTTTTTGTAATGAAGCTTGCTATGGATTAGGACAAAAAATAACAAAAAATAAAACAATAGATGTCAATGTCAAATTACGTCAAATACGTGCAATTTTATAATTGAGTCTATACTTCATATTAGTCTTGCGTACAAGGAAGTCGTGTGGTGTCCACATCAGATTTTTTAAACAAAATGATACAAAGGACTAATTTGAATTATTATAGATTAATTACTACAGGGCCAAAGGATGCTGGACTCTTGTGATTTTTTATTTTTAATGATAATTAAATTATTAGGTATATATTTTTGATATCAAAAGACGATACGTTGTGTGATCAAAATTACAACAGAAACAGAAGCAAGGTGATATTAGATTATGTCGTGTACAAAAATTGTTTTGATGCTAACCAATCACATTTTCTTTATTCATTTTTTATGGCTTGCTTTTAGTTGAATAGCAAAAACTATTCCTGTAACTCAACTCATTTCTACCTTTCACTTCAAATTAGATAAATGAATCTGAACTTTTTGAAAGTCTGTATTTTTTTCATAGAATAGACTGTCATTCTTCTGATACCAAAGAAAAGAAATTAAATTTACAGAAAAACCTTTTATTAAAAACTACATATCTTGAAGTTTTCATTATAATAATAACCTAGAATTCATTGTCAATTGGATTATATTGGCAATTACAATTTTCTTTACTATGTCATTCATGGAAAATCGAAATATGATCAATTTTAATTGGGAAAATATAGATCGTAAATTAAATTATGCCACACTATTTTTTTTCTTATTGATTATGATTTACTTTAAATCTGTGGCTAAATGACAAAACCAGCTATATTTTAAGAGAGCCAGTTTGCAGAAAATTAGATTTTGGAATTTATTCAGATTTGATAAAAATCGGACACTCATTGTTGCTAATCTCGAATATCCAAGTGACTACTTTTTTTGATAATAAAATGTAGATTTTTGAGACCCCCATGGGGTCTCG
>OY720450.1:14809048-14811548 GCA_963082715.1 Harpalus rubripes
CATACACACATATACACATACACACATACACACATACACACATACACACATACACACATACACACATACACACATACACACATATACACATATACACATATACACATACACACATACACACATACACACATACACACATACACACATACACACATACACACATACACACATATACACATACAGTCAGATATTCAAATATTCTTCTCACAGCTTTCTGATCTACTTTTCCATATGACTCATCATCATGACAAAGCTCAACTCATCGTGTGTGGAGACTTCAATGTGAATTTTCTAACTGACTCTAAACACAGGAGGGAAATAATAGATATTTTTTTATCATATGGTTTAGCACAAACAATTTTCGAACCCACACGACTTAAGTCTTGCATAGACAATATATTTACAAATATGGATGAAATATATTGGTCAGCTTCAGTGGTAAACAATGGACTATCAGATCACTCTTCTCAAATCCTATTAGTGCACTATGAATGTCAAGGTGATGTCTTTTCAGTGGTACGTGACTTAAGAAACTTTAATGATAACAATATTGACATTTTAAATTGGTGCCTTTCGCGTGAAACCTGGAGTGAAGTGTATAATTTAATTTCAGTTAACGAACAATTCAACAAATTTTATGAAATTTTTAATTATTATTTTAATATGGTGTTCCCAAAGATACCGGTTAAATCAAAAAATAAAGCGAACACATCGTGGATTACACCGGAAATTAAACTATCTGCTCTAAAGTTAAAAGATATGTTCAAGTTAAAAGCTAGTGGATTAGTCAGTGACGAAGACTATAAGAAATATAAAACAATGTATTCTAAAGCGGTAAGACTTGCAAAACGTAAACATAACGATGAAATATATTTAAATTCCTCAAACAAAACAAAGACAGCCTGGCACATTATCAATAACACAATTACATCAAAAAAAGAAGTGAAAAGTGATTCCTTTCTCATCAACGGCGAACTCACAACAAATAGGAAAGATATTGTAAATATTTTTAATGACTTTTTCGGTAACGTATCTAATAATGTCTCTCAGAATTGTATCTCAAATTATTTTCCTCTAGAACAAAATTGTAATACAATATTCCTAAATAACGTAGATGAAAATGAAGTTAAACACATAATTTTGTCTTTAAACAATTCACACTCTACAGGTATTGATGAAATCTCAACTAATTTCTTAAAGAAAGTATATCTCTTTATATTAAAACCAATTACGTTCATAATTAATGAATCATTCCAAAAAGGCTGCTTCCCAGAAATACTAAAAGTATCTAAAATAAAACCACTATATAAGAAAGGTGATTGTAAAGATATTAGCAATTATAGACCTATATCTCTGTTGTCTGTTTTTCATAAAATAATGGAAAAGGCTATACTCAAACGACTGCTATCCTTCATGTCAAAATATGATATAATTGCAAATGAACAGCACGGTTTTAGGAAAAAAAGGTCGACTATCTCTGCACTAGCTTCTTTTTTACATGAAATTTATAAAAATCTAGATAAAAATATTGAAACTCTAGGAATTTTTTTAGACCTTTCAAAAGCATTTGATTTAGTAAACCACAATATTTTATTGTCAAAATTATATGCAGTAGGTATTAGAGGAAACTGTTACAATTGGCTGAAATCATATTTATGTAATAGGCGACAACTAGTAAATCTATTTAATACAAATTCTAATGAAACTATTATAAGAACTGGAGTACCTCAAGGCTCGATTCTTGGACCTATTTTGTTTATATTGTATATCAATGATATTAAACAACAAACAGCCATTACTAATTTTGTATTGTATGCTGATGACATATCTTTATTTATGTGTAATAAGAACTTACATGATTTAATACTCAACACCAATTTACAGCTCGAAGAACTGGAAAACTATATGAATAAAAACTTACTAACGGTAAACAATAATAAATCTGTTTTTATGCATTTTTCAATCTATAATAAAAATTCTGATGACCGTAGTTTGCTAGTGAAATATAATTCGACCTCTTTACACCAAGTTAGTAACTTTAAAGTTCTTGGCCTAACTATAACAGAAAATGTAAATTGGGAAATGCATTTAAACACTCTATGTAGTAATTTGTCTAAAATATGTTATGTTATTAAAAGATTAAGTAATGTATGTAATATAGATATTGTTAAATCATATTACTTTGCAAAATTTATGTCGATATGTATGTATGGAATAATATTTTGGGGTACATCATCATCTTTTATAAGATTATTTAGAATTCAGAAACGTGCCATACGATTCATGTTCAAATTAGAATACAACCAGTCATGTAAAGACACTTTCATAAAACACAAGTTACTCACATTACCATCTTTGTGCATATATCACATTTTAATTTTTGTAAAAGAAAATCTATGCAGCTATATTAAAAGGTCTGATGTACATAAATACAAAACTAGACATAATCATCTGCTTCAAATTCCACAACACCGCACTGCTTTCTTCGAGGAGGATCCAT